>JARCZZ010037644.1:0-54907 GCA_030323915.1 Brotogeris chrysoptera | reverse complement strand
GCAGGCAGAGCTTGCGGCACCACAGCTACTGCCACCAACCCATTTGAGTTCAAATAACGCTTTCATCTGGGATAAAAGCTGCTGCAGAACACCTGCCTGCCTGGCCAGATGCTCCTGTCACAAGTGCTGCAAAGGAAACCAAACAAACACAAGACAGCTCCTACCACACAGCTTTCCGGTTATTTATCCCCTGGGAACTGTAAAGCTCCTCCCATGGGCAGGGCGGTCTCTCCACACCAGCACTTTTCCACTCACCACCAGCAGCACTGATCAAATGTGGGCAACTGTTGGAAACTCATCCTCTGTAACACATACCATCCTCCCGCCCAGCTTCCCTTCCCTACCATGTCTGCTCCTTTCCTCCATTAAAAGCTCCAAGGTGTCATGGAAGATGGTTTGGGTTTCATTATCATGTACCATCCTGAGAGCAAACATCAGGTTTGTCAGAAAGTCAGTTTTCCAATCAAAAAAGGCAGTTCAAGACTTGTTATATCAAAGTCCTCATCAGAAGAGCTTTGAAAACTAGTATTTTTTAAGGTTCTTGACCTTTATGTGCTGTTACACCCACGATCCAGCACGGTGCCATGCACCGCAGTACGATCCAGGACTTGGACACGTGGATTCAGAACTCCCATACGTGAGCTGATTCACCCCCAGATTATGTAGAGTTGGCAGAGCCCCCACACACAACTGATACACGATGTGATTTAGATACTTCCTGCAAACACGCTTTATGGATACCATTTAACTGCAATAAATGAAACCGATTCATCTTCTTAATTGTCGTATGATTAAACTGGTTATCCATTAGCAGTCTAATAAGCACAGTGTAATGCAGACTGAGGGTTATTAGTTGTGAGTGTCATGTGCCAATCCAATTAATCATGAAGTGATAACATTTTATTAAATAAGTTTAAATTACATATCCTGTGCACAGATGCCTGGGAAATGTTAGTTACTGCATGCACAGGTTATAATGCAGATGGTCATTGCACAATAAAAGGCAACTGATCAGATTAAAATCAAGTTTGATTTTGTTGCCAGCAACTCAAGAGACTACAGAGACCATCCCTTGTAAAGCCTAACCTACTTTCCCAGATGTGTACTGATTACTTTATCTCTGTCTCCTTGGGCAGAAAGACAAACTCATCTTGTGTTGGTCAGTTTGTCTTCAGGCTCTTAAAACTGATCAACCAAGTTCTCTGGCTCACATGCCTTGTTTACAGGGGTTGTCTGGTTTACAAACATCATTTCCCATTATCTGTGTGTTTATTAAGAAACTCCTCTGCAGATTTTGAATTGGAAAATGTTCTTTAATTCAGCTTTGCTTTTTAAAGACTGATTTAGATTTAAGAAGAAAAGCCTCCAATGTAAGGTTTCACAAATGACAATAACTAAAAACGCAGATCAACTCCTCAACCCCAAAAGCTTCTTCAAACCCAGAAGATGAACAAGAATAAAATAAAATGCATTAAAAATAAAAAAGGGTTTTCAAAACCACTTGCCTTGGGCAGGATCGATTACTCAGCTCCAGGCAGAGAAAGGGCACAGGAGAGGGAGGCTGTTGCTCTCCTCCATTCATTTCAACTGTTCGTTAATGGGTTAGTCCACAGAGAAATCAGCCAAGAAAAGCAGATTTAGCACCTCAGGAAATCCAGAACTGCACCAGATCTTAGAGGTAAGAAATAACACAGGATTTAAATGCTTGCTTTATATCTTACCCCTATCCCATTCATAATTATTTAAAGAAAGACATTTAAGTACCTGACATTAGCATAAAGCTATCTTGATCTTTGAAGAATGCAGATGAGAAGTTGCCAATGCTATAACTCAAAACACTTGGTCTGACCTCCAGAAAGCATTATCAGAGGAGACCACAGCTCAGCTCCCATTCCAACACCCCTCCTGGTCAATGACCACAAAAGTTCCCTCAAAACTAAAGTTTACTTGTCCAGATTCTGTTTTCAGTCTTTACCAAGCAATAAAACCTCAAGAAACTTTTTGTTGCCAGTACCATGTATGTGAGCGAAGCAACAGCACTTTTAGCAGCATCTAACCTGCCAGCCAGCATCTAACCTGCCAGCCAGCATCACTGTTTGCTACAGAGGGGTGACAGAAATGAGAATACCACCAAAGGAAAAAATAAATATAAATAAATACAAGAAGGAACCAACCAAATAAATCCACACCCCTCAAAAATCCACAAACAACAAAATAATCCCCTGCACAATCTCTTCTCCCCCATCACCAGCCAAGGTAAGGGATTCCAACTGCTACAGCATTTTCCCCGGAGCACTCTGCTACATTCCTAAAACGTAATAATTGATTGTGGGTTACAGCAGCCCTCTGCTCACTGCACCAACTGCCTGGCACTGCTTAAAGTGTCAATGTAAAAAAAGCCCAACCCCAACAGTTGGCACCCTCCTATGTCCTTATTGTTCCAAGGACAGAGCAATTGCATAAACGGTATGGGGACCTTTATCAGCCTTTATAATAAAGCAAGGACGATGGTTCAGGCTTCTGTGTGAATGCAGGTTCCCGCAGTTGAAGGTTACATGTTTAAAGAGACACATTGCCTGCTGCTGCATCTGCTCCAGCATCAAGGTAAGCACTTCTCGTCCCTCCTGCGCTCTTGTAGCCTGACCTGCAACAGCACTGCTTCACCCTACACCACGGGATGCACCCACAGAACAACTCGCAGCCCAGCAGACATCCATCCATCTACCTGAATGCCTCATGTGCGCCTGGTCAGCAGAAGGAAGAAAACATCCATCCACTGTGCAGATCTACTCCCTAGGAGCTAAGGGGTGAATTACAAACCCAATGAATTCAGTGGATGCCCTTGTCTTTGGGGGAAAGAAGGAAAAAAAGCGAAACCTCAACAAAACCCAACCACACAAACAAAACCATTTAATCCTCAGATAAGAATTTTTTAAGTAGCTGTGCACCATTTAGTAATTTTCCATTTTTCTTTCTGTCTTTAAAACCCACATTTACAAGTGGCTGAACATAATGCTTTCTGAACTTGATGAAAACCTCTCTCATGACCCAGGAGCACTCAGTAAATAATTATTAAGCTCTGGAGGTGGCTTTTGCATGAGTGTTGACTTAATAAAATGCTGTAAGTTGATCTGCTTGAATGCCCATTTACTTGGGGACACAGCCTGCAGTATAGCTTGGAAGGAAAGGTTGATCACCACCAGATAAAGGAACAAGGTAAAACTAAAGAGGTTCAATCTAGAAGCTGCAAAGGTCACATTTTACAGTCCTTTACTACCATTCTTATTAAAAGGGAATAATTGCAAACCTGCAGTATCCTCAAAGAGTTACATATAATAATTGCTGCAATGCACCGAGGCTTTTTACGCCTAACCTGAACCTCCATTAGCCCAAATATGTGTTTAACATAAAGGTTCAGGAGATAGATATATATCTCATCTATCTCCTTCTGATAAATACATGCATATCTTATATATGGTACATAAGATAATATATAAAAAATAATATATACGCATATGGTTTGGATTTTGTTTCTTTTTAAACATGGAGTATTTTACAAGTCTCCCTCTCCTGAAAGTCCCCACCATTCTCTCGGCCGCACTGCCACAGCTACTGCGGCTGCACAGAAGACAGCGGCCAGCTCCCAGACGTGGAATTGTTAGCTCCCAAACACAACCTCCATCACAACAAGTCGATCACACAATCTGCTCACAGTGCCATCGCTCTGTGAAAGCACCACTTACAGACAGAAGCTGTGAGAGGAGCAGGGCATGAACATCTCAACTCTAACAGCTTCCGCCTCCCACTGAATCTTGCGTCCAAGGGCTTTTGCTGAGCACCCTCCAGTTAAAGTCAAGCAGCCTCCAGGCAGGCTTGTCTCTAGGGGTGGCTCCAGATAAGGACCTGGCAACTCCAATCCCCATGGAGCAGCAACAGGGGCAGCAGTACCTGGTGCCTGCCAGCACTGCAGACCTGTGCAATCCAGCACCTACCAAGGAGGGATTGAGGCAGCCAAACTCAAGGTCCTCAGGCACCACAAAGACTCCAAACCAGCCCAGAATATCAGCGTCAGCATCTTGCTACACCTTGTCTCACCTGCATCAGAGTATTGCACAAAGTCCTGATGGAGACAGCCAGGAGCAAGGTGTGGGTCTGCAGCAAGCCTTGAGATAGATCACTTCAAACCTGGTATTCTATAATAAATGCTCAGCGCTCCCATGGGGCTGAGCATGATGCTCAGACCTGTGTCCGGGCGCTGAACCACCCTTGCTGTACCTCCTGCAGACAGACAGCCGACAGCCTACTGCAGGACTGGGAGAAATGGAAGATGTGGGCTGGCACTGAAAGCACTTCTCCCATTCATTAATTAAAAGGGGTGTGATCAGGCCATTAATGCCATCAGAGGAGTGGATAAGGGCTGTCTGTAACAGCACAGTTTTCTCACGATCTTTATCACCAAAAAGACCAAGGGAAAGGGTGGGTGCAAGGCAATTTGTTTTCTGGGATTTAACCTCCTTCACATACAAGGTTAACTTAGGTGAACCTCCAACTAGGAACCATTAGAGGTGCATCTCAAGACCCAGACGTGCAACCATAATGGTACAGAGACTCAGTATGATGGTGTACACACAGTTTCACTCTGCAAACACAGACTGAATCCCTTGAGAGAAAACGAGCAGGGAGGTGAAGACACCTACACACATAAATACCTCAAACTCCCCAAAACGTTCAATGAAGGGTTAAAACGAATTTAAAACATAGCTGCTTACCCCACCAATACTGGTTTGGTGCTCTTCCTTAAACTTTCAAAGCCATCACAGGCTTAAATGATATTAAAAGGGGGAAAGAAAAAAGGCAGGCATAGGCAGATTTCTTTCACGTGAAAAGCTGACCTTGTCAAAGGCTTTTTGAACATTTTTCAGACACCACATCTATGGGTACTTCCCTCTCTAAAGAGCTTCACACACATTTGCAAAACAAAGAGCCAGATAGCTAAAACAACCAAAATGTGATAAAAGAAAAGGGGAGGAGATAACATTCCACCAACAACCTCTGTAGTTCTTGATTTTGTAATATAGAATTTACCTCCTTTTAGCTGGGTAAATAGAGAAGATAATGCTGTCGATGAGAGGGAAGATGATGTATGATCACCACACTTTGGTACTTTGCTACTACACAGTGGCCACATCTGACTCCACATCACCTTTACAACGTATCTTGGTTTAGAAATTATCTGTCACTTACACAGTCGGATAGCAAGTTTATTCACAGAAGCAGCCCTGCAGAAAACAAGACTCAACCATGTTGTGTTCACAGCTTGCAAATCCATCATTCACATGTTCAGATTCCCTCCCAGCCAAAGAGACACCACACTCCTTGAGGCGTACTGCGACCCAGCAATTCCTAGCCTTCCCTTCTGCTTCCCTGAGGTTTGCTGCTTACTGACTCCACTGTTAGAACACTGTTTAATGCTTCCCAAAGACAAGGAGGCAGCTCGAAGCTTCATCTCCTGCAGATGACATCCTGGCTCTGGTATGCTCAGCAAACAGGATCTGAAGCAGCAAAAGCGAAAGTTGTTTATGGAAGATTTGCTCTAAATGATTAAGAACCCCAAACAGTCATAATGAAAACCACCAAGTGAATTCAGTGCTCCACACGTGATGGTCAATGTCATTGGTGTGTAGGACTTGCTCCTTACAGTGACTACTACATGCAAGGGAACCAACCAACTCCTAACACATTACTGCAAAAACTCGAACATTAAAATAATCTCAGACAAATATTATGCAAACTCTCACTTTGATCTCTAGCCACAGTGCAAGCTTTCATTACAGGACCTGATCGCATCAGGGAGTGTCTTCAGCAACTTTTCTTTCTAACAAAGCAACACTCCAGACTGCAGAAATCAATTCCTCAGCATCCATGTTTTAAACAACCTCCAATATCACAGTCCTTAAGCACTGTTCACAGTTCTGCATTTTTTGCTTTTTGTGGAAGAGTTATTGGGGCAAATAGGATTGTTTTACTGTTCAGGCTGAACGGCTGGGGTGGGGGTAAAGCCTTTATTCAGCAACAAGTTACTTCACCAACCTCTTGGATATCTATGTTGCTGTCGCGGGACAGATACACCAGTCTTGCTGCCCAGGGTATTCATGGCACAGACAGAAGGTGGGATAAGCTCCAGCTTCCACTGCTGCAGCTCTAGAAAAGAGACTATTTTAGAGTAAAACTGTTCAGTATGGTCTATGTTTTGCACAGCTTAATGACAACTGAGACACACTGCCCATGCAACTCACTCCAGGAATACCACTTCTTGTCAAAATACATTACAGCTATTGGTTTATATTTGGATAAAAAAAAAAAAAAAAGACTCAAAAGCAGCCAACTCAAAACTATTTACAAGCCTTTTTCTTAGACCCTCTTAATCTGTTCTGCACTGCCAGAAGCATAGCACTTGAATGGCTATTTTTGTTCAAAGCTATATTTGTTGTGGAACTACTGCAAACTCCTGAATCATGTAAACAGACGCAAGAGCCAAAAAATGTTTCACTGGACTTGAAGTTCACATCTGCCTTAGTTACTAGGACAAAAAATAAAGGCAGGGGCTTAGTTTTATAATGAATAAATCCTGCAAAGACTATAGTTAATCATGAATTCTCCCAACAGGGTTTTGTTTAATCTGGTTTATTTAACATTCGTGACCTTGGCAAAGTACCTGCGGGAGCACCCACCATTACTGCAGAGCAGCAGTTCACACCTCCTGTTATTTTAAGCTACAGCAGAGGACTATACAGTGCTACAACAGTCAATAAGGTTTTGAAACCTGCAGCAATGCCGCCTGAAAACAATGTATAGTTCTAGACTTGCTGGAGCCCAGCAGCCAACAGTACTGCTGTCCCTAAAAAGTTGTATTATAATGGCTCAGCTGTGTGCTCCTGCAAAACGAATCCTTGACAAACATGCTGCTGGGAGCAAAATGACCCTCCCGTTTCTTTTAACTTCTTGGTTCAGAGAGATCATCACCAGAAACCATTCCCTCACCTTGACCTATTGCTTTGGATGCAGACTTCACCTCCTCTTCCTTTTCCTTCTTCAATTCCTCCTGATCCTCCTCCAGAAGAAGGATCCCCAATAGTCCCAATATGCTGGAAACCATGGAAAGCCCCAAAACAAGTAGTTTAAGACTGTATAAAGTCAGATATTCTACCTTGAAAGTGTTAACCTTATATAATCATTATACAATCATTATACACCTGTGTCCCTTTGCTTCACAGAACTATAACCTAGCCATACAACTCCTGATCTTAATAGAAGGGCATATATTTAATTTTGCCTAGAATTACAGACTACTTACAATTGTATTAAAGCCAGTATTAACCTCTATACACACCAGGGTACCGAAAATGAACATCAGCTATCAGAATGCCAAACTTATTCAATTAACACTTGCACAGTCAAAGTGCAATCCTATTCATAGGTTATCAAAACAGAACAAAACTTCCCTTATCATTGGCTATGGAAAGCCATTTTCTGCAGGACATCTTATTTTGCTAGCTCCCAGATCTCCCCCTTTACACACTAGATGGAGCTTTGTTCCCTGCTTCCCCAGCCAGCTGGCTGGCACCGCACTGAGTTAGGGCTAAAAATGGTGAGGAGGCAAAGGGTGAAACGACAACATCACCCCGCACAACAGTGTCAGGAGTGGCACGATACTGGGTGAGTATGGGGTCTCACACCATGCCCTCCCAGTCCTGCTCTCCCCCTGCTCCCATTAACTTCTTGGTTGATCACTGCTTTGTCACTTGCAACGAGTTCAACAACTCCAAATCCCCAACCACGCTCCAACTCTATCAGAGTTTACTACAGCCATGAGGCACTGTCTTGAGTTCACACCACATTAGAATTATACTGCTTTTTCTCCCCTTATAAAGAGACAGCATTTAAGGTTATTACCAGATTACATACCTAAATTGCTCACAGGCTTTCCTGGATCCCTCTTCATATTCCCACATATTTTCTTTCAAAATCAGCACTTGGATATCCTCTCTAGTGACCTGAAACATCTCTACTTAATGCTTCTGCTAAGGCTCTGTACTTGGATCCATTGACACTTTTGGGAAATAACCTGTTAATCAGAGTAAAATTCTCCTTGACTTGTATCTGCTGGATTTGGTCTGTATTGTTTCAAAACACAGCTCAGGAAAAACAGCTCATCCTTCTGGGGAGCTGCCACAACTCCATTAGGATATTTCAAAGCACAACAGGATACAGTCCATCATATGGTATTTCTATGATGAATTTAAACTCAATGGAACAGAGAAGAACCCAGGGGAATGAGTCACTCCTAATGTCCCAAGTGGCCAGCACTGCAGAAAAGCAGAAGCCTCAGTCTGCATCAGACAAGGTAACACCAGAGAGGATAGAGAAGCACTGGTATCCACAGAAGAAGACATCTGTGTAAGACCTTGCGGGCAAAGGGGTCCTGGCACCTCTGCTCAAGGAGCTGAAATTGAGGTGATGAGAGAAACAAGAGTGGGAAGCTAAAGAAAAGTTTGACATTTTAATCTCACAAAATGGAGGTTGACAGGGATGAGTGTTGCTGTCTATAAATACAGCTGAGAAACAAACACTCCGGAGAGAACAACCCTGGCATTTCACCAAGTGATATAAACCAGCTACGAACAACACTAAATTGGTACCAACAGTCTTATTCTGAGAAGTCTGGTCCTGAAATCAGTTCCAACTGGAGGACTGGCAACGGAACAACTTGCTGCTTTTCAGATAAAGACTTGTTGCCTAATCGAAGTAGGTCACTGTGAACAAACCAGCCAGTAATGAATTACGTCCCACAGAAGATGCCCTCCAGCTCCAATAGGTGGGATGCAGGACAAAATCAAACCCTTTGGCAGAACACATGGATCTGAAGTAGTGCTGGAATTTAGTATTGCACACAAGAGGAGCTCCACATGCATCAGCACGGCCAAACGCCAAAGGTGGGGGTGCTAGTTTGGACAGGCTTCTCAGTGGGTCCCTCCAAAACAAAGATGCTTTTCTAGAGCTACCAGCCTATATGGACCCTAATGAAACACTCCTATCGCTTGCCTCACTTGGTCAACTGGAAAGTGAGTATCAGCAGTCATTGTACTGAAATTTCTTGGAAGTTCTCTTTTCCTTCTCACTCCCACCTTTGGGAATACCATTGCTCGTATCCTCTCCCACGTTAGCCCAGCTGAGTGAGCCAGAGTTCAGAAGTGTTGAACTGAAGCAGTAAATAACACCCCAAAAATGCAACCCCGCCTTTCTAACTAATTTAGAAATCACTTCAGTGCCTATGTCACCACTCCACAAGCAAGGGACTAGAGTTTAGCTGACCCCACCTTTTGTGCCTGGCTCCTACACTATTCCCCAGATTTCTGCACTGATCCATGCAGAGACCAGAGGGTTCCAGTGCCTCCTTAATTTAGGGGAAGCCACATGTTCAAACAGAGTAAGCCTAACTTCAAGTACTAGTATTAGGAAAAGGACTGAAAATAGGCTCCAAATAAAGGTCATTTTGTCATGCAAAAGGTTCCTCCTTTTGAGTATTTCTTAAATAGGCAGAAACTCCCATAGAGTGGTACAAATAAGCAACTAGTCATTACAGTGCAGTTATTAAATAGTTATTAATATTAGTATAGTAATAAAATAGTGATTAAATAGTAAAATAGTAAAAATAGTAATAGTCATTAAATAGCGCAGAAAGAAAGCTACAGTTAGGAAACTAAGAGTAGGTGATGAAAAGAAGCAGCTGTTATTTGTTCATATCAATACAATCAGCCTCAGCCCCTATTCGTTTTCTGTTGAACACACCAGGTTTAACTGGCCTGCAGAGTCAGCGTTATGCAGTTTTGCCTAAATCAAACGCTCAAGTAGGTCACCAGTTTCAAGCAAAACCACTTGTTTGTTTATTCAGTGGAGGAACAAAATAAAAACAGGAAAATAAAAAAGCACACCACAATTTCTTTACTTAGAAGGCCGCCCATGGTTTGCAGGCAGTGGCTTCCTGATCAGGCTGCAGGTACTTTTACCAGTCCAGAATGGACAGCCAAAACTGGTCAGTTAGTGTAAGTATTTTTTCAGGTCAAGATGTATACAAGCAGCATACACCTTACAGCAGACTTTGATAGAGGAAAGAAACTCACATTCCCTTCCAGGGAGTTTGACATTGTAAGGAGAGCTAAGCCAACTCACCTTCAAGAGTCTTACAGCACACCTTCACCTGCCCACCACTGTCTGCCATTCTAGAAAGCTGGAGCTCTCATGTTTTAAACTACGGGGCTATATGGATTAATCTGTAGAAGCTCACCTACTTCTCCCAGTCAAAAACCGATAACCCAAAGATTAGGCATCCCCACAAACCAAACATAAAACCAACAAATACTTACTACAAAAAGAGACAAAAGTTGACAAAATGCGTGCAGAGAGATTTTTTTAAAAGAGATTTAATCCAGATTAGATTTAAGAGGGACACCTTTCAAAGACAGAAGACAGCAGCTGAAGGGTCCAGCAGGTACCCATCATTTGACAAATTCACCTGTAATGACTTTATCTTGAGCAGAACCTCTTGGGAACACAGAGCCTCGCGAGTACAGATGAGTTGAAACCACATCTCTAAATCCCACTATCACCCATTCTCTGTAGCCAACAGTCTTATTGTCACCTAGCACTAACAAGCAACACAAGACGTACCTGAAGGTGAACCTGCCAGGCTCTTGCAACACCTCCTTGCAAGTTTAGTGGAGAAAAACCTCTTCAGTCCATTACAGCAGCACAAAAACCCCAGCCCTGGTATCCCATTACTGTTCAACATCCTGAACTTGCCATCCAGAATTTCCACTGAAGTTCCAAAGTGGAACAGAATGAAAACACCTTCCTTGGCCATGTCATTCCCAGCCTGGGAACAAAGAACATCAGCCTCTAGTGCTCTTTTAATACAACTTCATTTATTCTGAAAAAAAAAGTAATAATTAAGAAGTACCCAAAACCAAAGTATGGAACCCGAAAAACACCCTCCTGTCTGGCAGAGTAAGCCCTTTCTAAAGGTGCATTAGTTCATGTTGCTAAAATTGGGTTTTAAAGATAATTATGGGAAAACAGAGATGATCGACACAATACACAACTGAAAATGTTGATGGTGAAAAAGAAAAAATAAAGCAGATTAAAGCCATACATAAGTTCTTTGAAAAGAAAGTCTTAATATTTGAACAATGATGCATGAGTTTTTAAGAATCTAATAAGTGTTCAGCACTACTAAAAAGCCAGCACATTAATCTTTCCAGACCGGGATGCAAAAATGCCCTGAAACAAGAGCAAAAAAGTCCTAGGCAAAAAAAAAAAAACAACACAAAAACAAAACACAACATAATAAAATTCACATTTCAGCACCCACCACATGAGTCTGCAGAACGAGCACCAGGTAAAGCCGAGACTGAAGAGTCAGCCAGGACAATGCAGCTCCCAGGCCAAAGGCATGGAAGACTGACACCAGCCATAAAACAGCCTTGAAGTTATTACTTCAGTTAAGTTGCAGCATCCTTCCTTATTCAAGGAAAACCTCCACATACTGCCATGAAAAAGGTCAATTAGAGGTTACTGCAATGCCAGTGGAAGCAGAAGATCACAGTTTGAGAGGGTTTGAGGGTGTAATGCCCTCTTCATGCCCACATGCAAGTAACAGGCTGAAGTTGGTAGAAATGGTCCAATTCCCCTCTAGAACACCATGGCACTTCCAAATAGCTCAAGGAAAATAAGCTGAGAGTAGTATCCAATCCCTAAACCACTCACTGAACCACAGCAACTTCTAACCGCGAGGATGCGTTACTACAGGGATAGCTCACGGATAAGGCCCATTTTCCAACATCACTCTCCTGTGCTGATACTCTCCCACCCTGAACAAAAAGGTACCCCACACAATCCAGCTTCCCAGAAACCTTGCTCCAGAAAACCTGAAGAAGTCAGTTTTGTCAGAAATTGTCCAGCATGTTCTAGATTTACCTGCAACAGTTTTAAAACCCCAGTTTCTGATTATTTATCATTCCTTCACTGCAGTATTCCACAGCATCCTTTGATCAACGGTCCAACTGCAATGCTCTAAGCAGCAACACACAAGAACTTTTTTGCAATAATGTTTCCACTGTAACTAGAACAGAAAACCATAAAGAGATTTCTGCTGTTATCAATTAAGTTCTAAAGTAAAGTCCATCCTTTTTTAACGTTCATTTGAGATCAAATTCAGTGAAACTCTTTGGAACTGATAAACCAACTATGCAAACACAAGGTGGGACCCACCCTGCATGCATTTTTGCACTGGTTAACATTTCACATGCATAAAACTTTAAACAGTGAACTTCAAGCCAGAATGGCCAAATGACATGCTTCCCTTGTTCCAATTAAAAACAGGAATATTACTATTTCCAGTGGGGTTGGGAACCTATAAATGCATGGGAAGAAGACAAGGAAATGGAAAAGAAACAAACCCCCCTCAATATACCTACAGAAAACAGATTTAAAACTACATTTCTGCATAGCAATGAAAACATGCTGCTCCTTTGGAAACATCCTTCCATTCCTATTATACATAAAGGTGGCATGAATTACTGCCAAAGTAAACTGCAAAAAACTGTTTGCTATGGAGGAAACCCAAGCAAGCTGAAGTCCTCTGTGCAGAATCCTGTTTCAAGAGCGTGAAGGTCTCTTTGTTCCCCTTAGTACCAGGTCAGTTCAAACTTTTATGTCTACATATTCTATTGCCCTTGCAAAACCTTTATTCAAAACAATAGAAAATGGGATGATTAAAAATTTAGACGTAAAAAAAGCCCTGCTAAATGCCCTGGGTAAAAATGTCACCACGTGCAACATTTTTGCTATTCTATCAGACTATTCCCCAAAGTTTGGCATCTGAAAATCAAAATACTGTTTCATGTAGCACAGAGAAGGTATTGGGTATTGAAAAAATTGTCCGTATAAAATCCTGGTAAAAAGATGTATTTACAATCTTCATACACATTGCTAAATCTATCCTTCTAAATGGCAGTTTCTGACCATTAACTGTAAATACAGATAAGACTTTTATCCAACTATCATGCTAAATTTCATGTTTCTGCAAGCAGCCCGATAAAGCAGCTCAATTATTTCTCCCTTTCTAATTTGTTATCTAAAAACCACAAAGAATATAATTTCAGACACTAGAAAAACACTTGGAACTCTCTATACTGTGACTCAGCCACCCCAACAGATCTCTATGCACAAAACAAGAGTTTTCCTCCTCTAACTCAATGTTCCATTTAGCTCTTCTGCATATCCACAGTTTTAAGGTTGTATCTTCAGCACACAGATATCTAAGCAACATTAAAGCTACATCAAAGAGTTTATGTTTCTTATTCAAAATACTCCTGGTGGCATTTGTCCTAGTAACCTAGGACTGAAACTCCAATTGCAAGGTCAGACTCTTTAAGTGCTACAGGACTAAGGAGAAAGAGAGGCTGGTTTTAATGAGATTATTAGACAGCAACTTTCACTGAGCATTTAATTACAGCGTTGAATTCAAGCATACATTCAGTGCATCGTAACCAAATTTAGCAGGGACGTGGTTCCAAACCTAAGGAAATCAGAGTTATTTCATTCACTTCCCACGGGCTAATGCTCTTTCAGTACAGAGAGTATATGACCACAGTATTGTCAGCCGAAGACTCGCCTGCCATCATTGCATCTGAGGAAGCTGTGATCACACAGCAGCGCCGACACCACCACTCACATCAGCTCTGCACTCCACAACACTTGCAACCATGAACCGGCTGGCTGAACATTAAAGCACATACAAAGGTTTTGTGCATGCTTGTTAGGCTGTTTTCTAGAGGAGAGAGAAAAAAGCAAGGAAATATTCACCACCCTGTGTGGGTCTGGGGGTTTTTGGTTGCGCATCAGATAAATTCTCTATGTTATTCCCACCTGGCCAGGATGGGAGGAGGAGAAATAGAACACAATGATCACATATACTGCTTGTTCTCCAACTCCTGCAAGCCAGCTGCAGGAGTTGCCACGCAGACACAGCCCCATGCCGGCCCCACAAGTGACAAGCTCTGTACAACTCTGCTGCAGCTTAGAGAAGAAAAAGGACCGAGAACTTACCCAGGGAATTCATTCTTTCCACGTTTTGATCCAGTAAGGCGAGAGCTCAGTCACTGCGAACTGTGCTCCTGATGGCCACAAAACCAAGACTAGACACAAAGGTCTTAGTAAGCACGGGCTTCCAGAAACTGTACTTCCACTCCTACCATCCACCTCCTAACCCCGCTGCTGCATTTGTGGCTGCCTTTGTTAGAATACTTCTGCAAATGAAAACAGATGAGTAACTATTGCTGCTTTAGCAAACTCCCAAGCCCATGGTCACTAATAATAGCTTTGTTCCTTTTATTACTAAACAAAACCAAAACAACAACAACACAAAAAAGTTTAAATGCTTGTATAAAATGCACATTGCTGAATGCTTTCTTTCATTGATCCAGTTGCCATTTCCCATAGGAGCTTAGGCCCAGGACTCTCGAACAATTTATGTGGATCAACACGATGCAGAGCCATCTGAGGCTTTTTGAAGGGGTTGCCCCTCACAAAACTCCCAAAACCAATCAGGTTTTAGCGCTCCTTCACTTTAGATATCAAGAGTTCAATTAAAAATCCGAGCAGAGAGATTCCCACTTTATGCACACGCTTCACCGCAGATGCTGATCTGAGCCCTCTGGAATGCGGCGTCCCGGAGCTCATGGACTCCGGCAGGGAAAGGTACTTTGGCAGGCTGTGTTCCCGGTTCCCGTGGCACCCTGGCACACTGCCGCCAGCTCCAACTGCTCCAGGAGCAAACAGGTGGGACAGGATGGAAAGGGCAGTGCTCAGGGAGGAGAAAGTGGAGAAGGGCAAGAGAAGAGGAAGAAAATGGAGAGGGTATGAAGCCACTGCTGTGAAATGGCAGGGGGAGAATGATGACATGGAAGCATTGCCTTGCACAGGCCCTGACCTGGTTCACCGCCCGCAAGAAAAACAACAAACAAACCAAAAGACAGCACAAAACTCACTTTTGTTTACAAATTCTGATTTTTCTCCCTGGAATAAAATAAATAATAGGAATACCTAAAAGCAATAAAAAACTGGGTGCAATTCATCCCCTTTTATCAGAAACTCTGCCCATTCTACCTGACCCTCCCTTCAAGGATCTCCTCCAACAGCCCACGACCAAGCTGAGGTTGTCCCTCTTGGTTTCCCTGCCCTCAGGTGCAGGTTTTCACGTACAGGTTGTCACCAATCTCAGATCAAATTACACCACTCCCAAACCCAGGGCCTCTGTTAGCCCACATATCTTCCTGGGAAATTACTTGGAACCGCTGGGCTTTGGCCACCCATGCTGGAAGGCAAGTAGACACTGAGGAAAAACAAGATACTGCATCTTCAAAAGTCAGGCCACCGTGTCTCCGTGTCGCTAACATCCAGCAGCTTTCAGGGGGTTTTAACTTATTGATGACTATTCTTGGGTTGACTGCTGCTGAACAATCCCAAGAATCTCATGGAAAGTGGCTTTGTTGTTTTTACAGGAAGTAACCAAGCCAAAAGCAGCAAAAGCATCCTCTTGTTCTTGTGTGAGCCCCTTTTCACTTTTTTTTTCTCATTTTATTTTTTCTGGTTTATTTGAACAATGGCACCATGAACCAGCTTTACAATAATGACTGTTACAAAATAGGAAGCCGCATTATTAGGCAAGCTTTGTCTGCGTAACTCAATCAGCCCAGGGAGGATATGACATGCACGACTAAGACAAAGGACTGGACTGGGCGACCCTAGGCATCTCATTCAGGACTCTCTTTCTGCAGCTGAGTTGCTTAAAAGCTGACGTTTGCTTTTGCTGCTTTATTGGATGTACCATTGCTGTAACTGCCGCAGCCAAAGCACCTGCACTTCCTAAGAAAGCAGATCGCCAAGCATGTGTGCAAAAAGTAAATGCCTTGGAGAAGCTGTGATGAGAACTTTACCTGAAAATAAGTTTCAAAATGGAAAAGGGAAGTCTAGCTTTTAATCTTTTTAGTTTACAACAGTTGACACAGCAGGACAGGTCAGTCTTTCAGCAAACAGCCACGCATAGCTTTCATAGACCAAGACAAAACAACCTTAAAGTTGTCTATAAGTAGCTGCAGGGTTCAAAGGCACTGTTTTTCTACAAGCTTGCTGAGAGCATCACTGGGACCAGCTCTGGAGTAATATGCTTTAGACCAGGTGATCAGTAATCGAAGGCAGACACCCGCCACCCTGTCATCACAGCAACACTACTGAAACTATGAAAATCAGGTCTAAGTGCTCATCTGAGCAATACTTCTGCAGAGAACAGCAACACAAGTGACTGAGCAACAGCAATACAGGAACCTGTAAGTGAATCATTAACGAGCAATGATTTCTCCATTACTCACTGTGGCTATAGAGTTACTGAGGGTAAGATTTGTTTCTAAAAAAAGGGAACAGCCAGCAGTGAGTACTAACACATTCATCAAAGCTCAACACAACGCAGAAAGGCAAGAGGAAGACATGGCTATCGATCAGCCTTTGCCCAGAATTGCTGTGCATTGAGGAAGGCTCTGTGGACACCAGAGCAGCAGTGCTGCAAACAGTGTTGCACACCATCTCTTTCCATGGGAGTCATGTTCAGGGGCTCAGGTCAACTCACTGTTGATTTTGCATTACACCAAGAAATTATTAACTCATGCTACAATAGCTATACATTTGTCAGACTGGTGATACAGATCAATAGCCAGCCACCTAAATGTCAACAGTTTGACCTCTAAGCATGGCTTTCCATACCCCTCTACTCACATTCTATCATAAATACTTCTAGCATGTTTTCTCTAAGGATTTGTGGTCTATGTTATTCAAACTAAGCAACAGGAGAACCAAGCTGACATTCTCAGCCAATCTTTAGGCAGGATTAGCAAGCAATTAAAGCTGTTGCATGAGGAATTTTAAGTGCTCTACAACTTCATGCCAAACAAGACCTATTCAAGCTCTGGAATTTATTTTTTACAGTTCTGTTCTATACAGAAACAGAAGACAGATTTTAAGAAAAGATTCTTGAAGCAAGGATTCAATCAATTACCAAAACATCTATTATCGTTTAAATACTAATATATGCTGAAAGAAATCCTGCATCAAAAAAGGACATGCAAAGCAATCTGACTGCTTCCTACCAAGAAGTTAACATCTTCCTACAGAACATTTCAATTTCAAACAAACTGGGGAGTTTAAACATCTTTTCATTGTTTTGTTGGCAGAACTTGATTAACATACATTAATTGCAGTCCAGCCAGTTTGGGTGCAGCGCATCCTGGGAACACCTTTAAAGATGACTCAAATCTCAGACCCAAATGCACCACCAACAGCCAGATCCATCAGGACAGGTAGCAGAGAATATGGCTTTTGTCCCAGGAGCTGATCATTTAGTCCCAGCTACACCTCTTCCTTAAGTTAGACAGAATAATAGAGAAAGCCATGCATTTCACAAGAGGAAGATTTATAAGATGTTCAAATGGAAAAGCTTGGGTTTAAGTACAACAGAAAATGAAGCAGATTTTGTGAACTGTCACCCACAGCTTGCATGGGTTTGATAATACGGGTTGAAAATAATTATTTTCATAAACACACCAACTGGAGCAGAAAAGAGAATGCCACAATGAACAAAGAGAGTAAATGCAGTTAAATAAGGCAAATGAAGCCTGAGCTACAGTTTCAGACTGATCTCTTGTTCATATAAAGAATGCTCTACTTTGAGATTAGGGGTGAGAAATAAGAAGTCATTAGCTCTTCTTCAGGGTTCATGATTCAATAATGACAAAACACACACTTCAGTGTTTCCAAGCTTAAAGAAAATTCCAGCAGGGTCATGGAAGATGCTATTTATAGCTGGCTTAATCTCTGGGCACTCAAACACAGCTTTTGTATATACACATATTTTGTTAGCATTTTAAATAAAGAAAAACTCTGTTACTAAAAATTAATTATCCACAACTTCTGAAAATTAGCTTAGTTTTTCCTCTTAATATTAGCTGCTCATGACTGAATGGCACCAAAACACAGCCTACAGTTCTTCCAACCAAAACTGTTACAGGAAGAAAACAGGTTCTGGGAAATATTCAGTGACAAAACCAAGAAAGAAGAATGTGGGAAGTTACCAGCAATTAATTTCTTCAACAGGAAACAAACTCTTCCCAATCTCAATGTACATCTCAGTACAACTGAGACTGTTCTGAAAACTGGGACATCCAGGCAGTGGGTCCAGCACTGGAACATGCCCAGCAGATGGAAGGAAAGCCAACAGGCCTGGTCTTTGAGGTCATTCTGCAAACATAAGCATTGTTAAGCCCTCTGCCCAAAAGAAAAGCCTGTTAGAAAACAATCCTTTGCTCTGCCTTAGACCTTGGCTGGCTGCTCACCGTAAAGAGCATTTAGTTGTGGGGTTGTTAGAAAGAGGGCAAAGCAAACAGGTCAGACACTGGTGTAATCTACACTGAGCTGGGGAAGAGGCAATGGGATAGCTTCCACGTCAGGCAAAATGTGCCTCTCAAACCGACTGCCTTCTACAGTGAGATGGCTGGCTCAGACAGCAGTGATTGCTCATTACATGGCTACAAGATGCAAGGAAATCTGGACAGAATGCCCAGCAACGCAGGCAGCATGGTCAGCAGGTCAACCCACGCTGCATGGGCTGGTTAATAGCAGCTGTCCTTGGGGGGGGTGTGGGGGTGTTCACTCTGGGATCAGTAATGTTGATTTTGTTGAAGTTGCAGTGTTCAACATCAGCAACATTTTCATTAGTGATCCTTGGAAGATAAGCAAAGCTTGACTAGACAAGGAGGCTGCTTAAAGCCCTGTCCAACTTCGAACTTGGACGCTGAACCAAAGGGTTGGACCAGATGACCGTTGGGGGTCCCTTCCAACCCAAACTATTTTTGGTCCAGAAACACGGAAGTCTTTGTCTCTTAAATTAGTTATCATATACCTAAAATAGATTTTACTTATCCAAGTTATAAAGGTTTCAGCCATGGCAGATAGGGTCAAGAATGATGCAGTTCAGACACTCATTACCCCTTGGAAATATACAGAAGAACATTCATAGTTGCAACAAGACCCTTGCTACTCTTCAATAACTGCTCTGTGCATACATTCCTACACAAGGCTCCACAAGAGTCATTTTCTCACAGGGCCCTTGTTGTTATATTCTTTATTAATCCTTATAAGCGAGTTTGTCTGTTGACCTACTGTAACTTTAAGAGATTCAGAAGTTGAGTGCTCCTACCAGCCCAACTCTTTCAATGGAATTAAAGTTATCTTGCAAGCTTTTAATAACATTGACAACTACTAAAATTCAGCTAGCTGATCCAACATGAAACCACTAAGCCCTTACATACATTCTCCTCTCCCCATCGAGCATGCCCAGCACAGAACGCCATGCAGAGATGAAAGATTTCCGAAACTGCCTTCCTAAAATACTAAAGGATCAAATCTGACTGTAAGGGGACGATGAGCAGCTGAGCCTCCCTCCTTCCCCCACCCCCCGAAACAACACCCTGGTGAGTCAGCCTTCAACGTTTCTCCTCCTCAAATCTGACACATGCGTTCGCACACACACAGGTTGTTAGCATACTGCTATTCTACAACAGTGCCAGTGCCCAAGATACCTTGGTTACCTCTAAACAAGGTTTAGGAAAAGATTATAGCTTGGAGGAGCATGGCAGAGCATCTTTACCAAAGATCACTGTCATTCACAACTTGATATTACTGACATGCTGCATTTAAGGTTTGAGTGAATGTCTGTTCAGCACTGAATACAGCACTTTACCAGTGTACATGCATTAGAAAAAATGAAGCAGAATCGGTCAGAGTCTCTCCTCGCTAGTTTTCTGTATGTGACAGAAATCTTCTAGCAGTCATAACTCATAACCAGACATCATTTCTCTTAAGTTGCACCTCAAGGAAACTTGATGTACATCCAAACTTCCGCAAGCTTGCTGCTTTCTGTTGGATGCATCTTTCGTTTTCCCTAAGAGTGCAAATCATGTTCTGGAAAGGCTACAACATGCCAGGGATTCTTAAAATAGAAAGGCCTGTAGCTGGTGATACTGCAAACATAAAGATAGCTATTGGTATAGTGGTGGGAGTAATAACAGTGACATAAACCCAGAGCAGCCCAGCGGTCGAACTCCATTGGCAAGCTGCTGGTGGCTCCCTAAAGCCCAAGCAGAAGAAAGGGAATGGCCATTTAGCAGTTTCAATGGGCACAGTGCAATCAAAATGAATTGTGGCAAATTCACAGCACAATTCTAACCTTTGGGCTTTGATGTTACTAAATTTAGGAGTTTCAGTGCAGGAAGGGAGGCAAAAATGCTACAGAAGTGCTTTACTAAGGTAACAGAGGGACAGCCACTTCTGTATGACCAGGGAAAAGCACAGCCTTGGCCTTCTGTAACAGCAGAGAAGGGTATGAACACCAAACCAAGAACCTCAGAGAAAAAAGCTGGTTGGAGAAATGCTTAGCTACCAAACTAGCAAAGCCTACAAACCTTACAGTCTGCTTAAAAATATTAGTTGTCAAAGTTATCAAGGCACACCACCAGTCAGAACTGTGCCCAAGTCTAAAATAATAATGTCATGTTTATTTCTGTCCCTGACTCCACAGTAGGTGCTTCAGCTATATCTGTGCTTCTTGTAGCATTTTAAAGGAAACATGCACAGTGACTGAGCAGAGTAGTAGAGGGTGTATTTGATGATCTATTTCTGAGAGCAGCCTTGGTGCATCACCAAGTTAATAAGTAATTTCAGGTCAAGAGAAAGACCGAAGCATACACTGAGGAAACTTTTCCAAATGTCTTTAACTGTTGCTACTGCAGTAAGAACAAACAATATTCCATCAATTTTGGAATAATTTAGCGAGCTTTGCTCAGTAAACTAAAAGAAAACTATTTAAAACATTTCCATCTAATAGGTGACTAAGCCTTTAGACATGCAACATCTAAAACCCAAGCCAATGGTCAGAACCACTTGAGCATATCATCCATCTGGCAGTGTCATTCAATCCATCAGGCACAGCAGCACACGCATCTTGACAGCAAGTCTTCCCAAAGCTTGTGAAGAAAACACTGCTAGCCTCTCTGGTTAGCATGGAGAACCAGAGGGGAGAGGGGAGACACCCATGTCCCAGCACTTCCCTCTGATTTCAGTTGCATTGCAACTGAACGCAAGTACTAATTTCTATGTAAAACACAGAGACAAGACAGCAAGGCTTAGGACAGAGATAACAGGAAGTGCCTCAACGTCAGAAAATAATGGATGTCTGACTTCAGTTTAGCTGCTTGATCATTACTTAGGGTGCAATGTCATACAGAACACTTTCAGCATCCTTCTTGCAACCAACATACCTCAAAATGAAAGGACATTCACCACATTATTACAAAGGTTTCAAATCTCAGGTAGAAACAAAAGTTGAACTTCCTGCTGAAGACAGGAATGATTGCTCCCAAAGGATGGCTATTCTTGTGATAAGTAACACCTTCCAGTAGCAGCATATGCACACACAAAAAAAACCCAAATAACAGCCCCAGAAAAAACAGCTTCACATTTGGTGAAGTAACATTGTACGTGGGAGATCTCCAAGAAGTCTTTCCTATCCCTCATCCCAAGGTTAGGATGACAGGCTGCAGATAACATCAGCTGGACTCAGGTCTCCACATAGAAAAAATATTACTTAAAGGTCCTGGGCCAGAACTTAGACTCAAAGTAGACAGCCCAGACCACCCTTGGTTAACCTTAACAGCGCTCAGTACAGCTTCTTTGCCTTCCCTAAATATGACCTAGGACAGATGACTGCAGGATGCATCTGCAAAGTAGTTGCTATGAGCATCTGATGAACAAATCCGTTCACCTGAAACATCAAAAGTTATATTCTTGTAATAAAAAAAAATTGATTTTCTTATAGCCATCATGATCACAGGATATAAGCAATCCAAGAGTTTACAAGGAAACTACTTCAATAGATCAACAGAAACATTGCAATGGGTGGACTGTAAGGTTTTAGTGGACAAATTTTTCATTAGGCTGCATTTCTGTGTTTCTCACACAAGACGAGCAGGGCAAAATGACAAACAGGACACTGGACAAATCTAATTCTCTCCTGTGAGGTTAGCAGTTATATTACAGCTCTTACCAGTTCCGGCACCTACTTTCTCACGTAATTAAACTACCAAACTATAAGAAAACAGTTGCTTAATGGTTGACCAAATCTAAAATACCATGAAGTCCAATAGCATGTCAACAGACAGATCATCATTAGCAACACAGAGATTTTTCACATGCCATTTGTTGTATAAACAAAAAAAACCCACTGCTGTTATGGAACAACTGAGATTGCATATAAATTAATAACGTAACTACAAAAACATTAATTTATTCCTTTTCACTACATTTTGAAGAAGCCCAGTTTTGAAATGCAAAGGCAGCCCTGCTACGATTTGATTAATTTGGAGGAGGAAGGGGGTGGGGAAACAGGAAATAATCATTTATGAACAGAATAGAATAATCTTAACGCAATCAAGCCATCACTTCCCATTCAGTTGGCAAGTTTTCCTTTATTGTATGATGGGAACATGCTAAATCAAGTCACCACATCTGAATTCCTCCCCTTCTACGACAGAGGCACAGTGAGGCTTTAACATCACCAACGTCACGCAGTACAACTTTCATGCTAAATCCTAGTTATCCCACTGCTAGCCACAGAAGCAAACAATGCTGAGTAAACAGGCAAAAATAAATCACAGTGAGATCTAAGCTACAAAGGACATGTTATGGCTAGTTTGGGTCATGGACATAAGGATTAATGGATAGTCAAACAGAGGATAAAAGGGAAAAAGTCGCAGAGAGGTCAGAACCCCTCTTGAATGCAAATTTATGTCCTGCCACAAGCGCACGGTCGCCCATCCTAGACTGGTCTCAGAAGTGGCCAGTTAGTAAAATCCTTAGCGTTTCCCCTTCTGATGTTAACAAAAAGTCCTCGATAGAGAAAGTAGCCTCTCCTTGTCCTGCAATCTGAATTTTTAACTATTACTATTATCCTCCCTTTCTGTATTACCTGCTTTCCTACCCTTCAAATCCAAAATAAAGTAAATTCACATAAAAAAGCTCTGAAGATCCTTGTGGTTGTGCTGTACAAAACACTATGAAGTAAAGAGAGATAGTTGGGATGAGTGAAACCACAAAGAATCAAGATCTGGCTATTAGGTACAAAGCTACAGAAATTTCATTTGGTCTTCAATAACACACAGAGAAGACAAGGCAGGGAGAATAAAGTGGGAGAGTTCACATCAAAAGAAAGGATGTAGCATGAGAGGCCTCCTTTAGGAGAAAGGGGGACAGGAAAACACAAGAAAACAAGAGATGTGGAGAAGAAGCTGCCAGGACAACAGCGGGCATGCAAGGAACAGCCCCAAGGGATGTGGCACAGGAGGTGCTGCAGCATGAGACAGGTGAGAGACAGGTATCAGGGCAGGTGATACGAGTGATGAATAAAGACAGGGCCAGAAAACAGGGTAGAGAATGCGAGTATTAGCATAATGAGGATGGAGGAATACTTGTCGGGGTCTATGCGGAGAAAGGCAGAAGGTACAAGAGATGCATACATACAGGTCCAAGAAGAACAGCATCAGCTCTTGAAAAAGAAGTAAAAAAGGCAAAAAAAAAAAAAAAAAAAGATTACCAAAGAACTGAGGAACTGAGAACAAGAAACCTCAACGGCTTTTGATTTTGTTCGGTTTAAGGAAAGGTCAAAGAGACAAGTGTTGTGTAACAAAACGACAGCTTCAAGAAGTGAGCTGGTCAGAGATCACTCTCAGCGTGTGGGACCATGCAGGAGAGGCTTCCCGGACCCAGCCATAAGCAGACAGCACAAGAATTTCCTTTTCCAGTAACATGAAGAATGAGAAGTAGCCTGTTGCATATGTTATTACCCTCTGCCACATCTCTCCAACCTGTATCTCCACAGACTATTTAGCTATTCCTACCTGTCACAGACTATCACTGCCAGCAGCTTAAGGCCACAATAATAAGTAACTGCAATAAGCTGCCTCTGTCTGTACAGAGGGAAAGGTTATTTGTGTTCTGAAACATTTTGTAATAAACTTATTATAAGAAGCTCACGGGAGAGTTATGCTTGGTGATACATCAGATGTAAATAACTACAGGACTTAATAAGGACCAGGGCTCTGTCCCCTGACTGCTGTTCATCTACATCACCTGGGGATAAGATGCTCCCTTTTCTGTTTCTATTTCCCCATTTGCAAAGCAGGATGATAAAGGCCTCTTCTATAAGGCATTTTTTGAATTGGAAAACAAGCCACTGTTGTCCAGGCATAAACAATGGTCCCTGTTCTAAAGAAAATGGAGAGAGGCCAAATACTTGGATGTATAACCCAAGCAGAGCTGCACTAAGGGCATGCAGACTGGTAGAAGGTACATGGCAGGCTTAGGGATGCCCAGCACTGGCATTAAAGTGGGGGGAGCACACACCACTCTCCCTGGCTTCTCTCTCCCTGCGCTACCCAGAACAATACTCCATATACACAACATTTCACTGCACAAGCAGCTGTGCTTAATTTCAGGAAAACAAAGAAAAATAAGCATGAAAAGTATCTGGGATGCTGGAAGATTCGCTTTCTTACTCACAGCGTGCTGTATTTGCCTCTGCAGTTTTTCCTCACGTCTCTGCCCAGTTGGGAACTGAAACTAGTTAAGTAACAGTACGGTTCACCCTTGATGATGCAGAGTTTCTAATGAGGGACTTCCCAAGAAAATCATACTCAGGCTTTGAGTAATAATTATTCATAAATGTTATAAATAAACACGCAGCTCCAAATACTTTTAATTGGGCAGTTTCCCACCCAGAAGTTCTGTTCCCCTTAAATATTTACAGTTTTTAAGAAGAAACCATAGAACATTTCTCCCAGTGATGGAGGAGCTTAAGAGTGGCCCATGTCAAAACAGACTTACCGGAGGCCTCTCTTACCAGTCTTATTTCAGACTAGGTAAAAAATTGATGACGATAAAAACATTCATTTACTGTACATATTTGAATGAAATTAGTTAAGTGTGTAAAGGTTGTGCCCAACTGTATTAAAAGTTAGTTACAATTAGATTTGAAAGCATTAAACAAACCAGCTGCTGAATTACTTGCTTCTGCAATTCCAACAGACAGCAACCCATACCCAGAGGCTTCTATTTTGCCACATTCCCTTAAACATACTCAGTATTTTACCCACTGTGGGTGGGATTGCTCTCTCCCCCTACCTAAAAACATCTTTTTTAGCCAAGACACAAAACCTAAGCATTTTATACATCTCCCCAGTGCTGTGTATTAGCATATCACGGGTCTTGTGCACATTTACTCATATAAACACCAAGTCTCTACCTGCCACATGTAAGCTACTTAATTATTTGTTTGCACTGCTACAGCACAAAGAAGCAGTCAACATCAATCAGCATCTTGTACAAACACCACTACATGAATAGCAAACATGACCACTCATGTCCCGAAGAACTTATTATAGAAGACAGACAACGTAAGTACCACTACAGGAGACAAAAGCATGCCAGGACACAGCAGCAGTGCTTACAATAGATGCTAGCTAAAGGAATAAGTTTGTCTTATTTTAATAACAATAAAAAACCCCAGCCACTTCCTACCATGGATCTCTTCTTCCCTTTGAAGAAAGGGGAAATACTCAGGAAGGAGGAACACTTTTTCCATACTGAAGTTAATGGTCAACTCATTTTGATGATACAAGGCTAACAGACAGAAGGCTTTTACTTGAAACACGTTGTAACTGATAGTCTGCCCCCTTCTTCCTCACTGCTCCACTGAACCTCCCCTTCATTCTCTATGAGCACAACTGATTGCATATAACGCTGCCACACGAAATGTTGCAGGAGAAAGCATCTCAAAATCACCTTTACCTGCCAATTTAACCCCCTGCACTGGCAAGCTAAAGATCACAGAATGGCGTGGGTTGGAAGGGACTTTAAAGATCATGTAGTTCCAACCCCTCTGCCACAGGCAAGGGAACAGATCTCAGGGGAAAGAAGGGAAAACAGAGGCAGATGGAAAAAATAGGTGCCTTCTATTAAGGGCACCTTGTCAAAGAACAACCCAAAGAAACTGAAGAGATGGGGCAGAAAAATACCACAAGAGACAAGAAAGCACGGCAAGCGTTTCAGGTGAGACACCTGCTGTAAAGGCTTTGTGAGATGACTCACCCAGTTCTCTGTTCCTCTCTCCAGCTTAGCTCAACATTGGATCAGTGGGAAGTGCTACACATCAGGAAAAAAGGGTGGAGTTCCCAGAACATTTCCTGGGCAATCACAGGAGCAATAAGCAGCCTGTTTGTCCGCCCAGTGCAAATTACAGGCACACCAACACTGCTCAAACACACAGCACAAAAGCACCCTGAAAGCTGCTCCATCAGCCTTACAGTGGCAGAGTCCAAGAGGCTGGTTATCATCTGTCCTTGTGATAGCAAGCTCTGCAGTACGTAGCATCTGCTGGGAAGACTGCAGAGACTCCCATGTGCCCTAAAAACATGAGACCAACTTCCTGCCAGTCTCTCAGCTTGCAGCACAGTCCTGTAGTAAGGCCATTTTAAAAGGCTCACAAGGAAAACAATCACAAAAGAGTACTCTGTAGGACAAGGTGGATGAGCACACAGCAAATGGTTCAGGAAGGTGAAGCAGATGTGCTGTAACACAGGATGAATCTGGAATCCTGACTTTCAAAGTGTGAAGCAGGTGAAGCACATGTATCAAATTATGGCAGCCAGTTCGCTTTACTATAAACAAAAACCCTTCCAGGATGAAAGAGCAAGTACAGGAAGCAAGGGATGGGGAGCCTCATGGCACTCTTGGGAGCGACCGAAGATGGACATGACAGGATAAGGAAAGTTCTCACAGCAAAGGATTTGACATCTTTAATTTCAAGCCATAAGGACAGGCAAGAGGCAAAGCCTGAAGGCTCCAAGTTCCCCTTTGCTACACAAAAGACTGAAAGACATTCTAGTGATGTGGCCCCGCTTACTCCACAAGAAGAGCCAAAGGCACATGTACAACAAAGACAAGGACTGAAGCCAGAGCAAGGAGATAAAGCAGAAACTCACCTTGAAGTCAGCTCCCAGCCTGCTGCTGACGCCTGCCCCAGAAACCCTCCAGACAAAGCTCTCACCTGGTCTGACTCCCTCACACTTCCCTGCTACCTCGCTCCCCTTGGAACAAGACTCCCAATGCCCCATCACCTTCCCTCACATATGCAGCCAATACCTTCATATCCTGTACTATTCATCTTTTCATCCTCATAGCAGAGCTATTACCTAGAACACTCCTAATCACACTTAATTGGTATATGTTATATGGAAGAGATCCATAATCTTCAAAGCATCTCCCAAACAAACCACAGCAGAAGAGATTGTCCCCCACTGCTCAAGGCATCTGGCAAGAGCACAGCAGCAGACATTACACCAAGTGGCCTTTTTGTTTCCATTCCCTGAGTCACAACCCTACGCATCAAAGATTGATTTCACACCTATCTGGGATGAATGAGCTTTCCTAAGCGTTTATGACATACTAAAGAAACCAAAGCAGCAAGGGGAAGGTATGACTCACCAAGTATTTGCTAATCTATAGCTGATATTCAGAAGTTATTACATTTGTATCGTGTTTCAGAAATAAACATGTAGATTGCCAACACTTATCTCAGACCTACAGCACACAGCAATCTATCACTATGGGCTACCGCAGCTGCTGGGAGGACAAAGCCACGCACGGTAGCCTTCTCTTGGAGACACAAAACAGTAAGTTACCCAGATCAGTCAGAAATAAAAGGCTTCCTTAAACAAGAACAGAATAGTTAGGGTTGGAAAGGATTAAAGGAAAGGTTGGAAAGGACCTTAAGATCATCTACTTCCAACCCCCCTGCCATGGGCAGGGACACCTCGCACATCGATTAAAGGCTTTCTCCCTGAATTCTATTACAATCCCTGCTCTCTTTTACTAGGGCTAAATAGCAGCACAGGCTCAGCAGACTCAGAACCTACAAGAAGTTTATTTTACTCCTGTTTAACCACCACCATGCTTATCAGGTTTCCAGAGGGACCATGTTGTCCCTTCCCATCCTCAAAGGCATTTGGCAGGAGAAGAGGCAACACCTATACTGTAGCTGAACAGATAAACTGTTTCCCTCGGCTGTCTGAATCACTGGTTTAAATTAGGCACAAGAACATGGAAAATCCCAAGCTTTCCTTTGCCTCCCCATACTCCTACTCCCTGTTTCAAGGGGGGAATCCTACAGAACTTCAGGGATCACTTTTGCTCCCAGGCAGAGTCAGGCCCCCCAGCGTGGCTATGCTTCCTTCCAACACCAGTTTGTACAATGACGTTAGGAGACGAATCCAGACTAAAGAGGTGGATTTGCATGTTGGTAGTCATTAGGTGAGAAAAAGGCTGTAACACTTAGAGCCAGACCTGGATTGGTAGCTCCAAGTTTAGGGAATCTTATAAATAATCCAGCACAGATTCCCCCCCCCCCCCCCAATATTTTTTAAGAAATACTGGTTGTACCACAAATGTAAAAGCTGAGTACAAGGAATGCCACCTTTGGAAAAGAGGAGTTTTGAACTCTAACATATCCAGATGTTGGTGAAACCACTGGAGTGAGGTAGGGACAACACCCAGGAGGTTGGACCTGCCATAGCTGGTGATGCCAAAAAACTGGAACCCACATTAGGAAGACGAGAACCATCACTACAGACCACACCATCAATACCACCATCCTTCACAACAGCCATTATCATATAAACATTAAAAGAAATTGCAAAACATTTAGAAGGGAATCTTATTCCCTGCTATTCCCAAAGCATGGAGAGCTGCATTCCCTCTAGCAATTTCTCTCTGGCCTCAGAGTTATCCAAGAGCATCCAACTGCCAATTCCATAGCATTAATGCAACAGTGATGTTTACAGAAGGATTATACCACATGCAAAGGGTTATTCCTCCTGATCAAAGCAACACACATTATTCCACATATTTCTACAAAAGCCCTCACTTTGTTTTTAAAGTCGTCCAAAGATTTAGGGCTGTGTTGTCTCATGCACAAGAAACAATACAATCTCACAACTCAACCTAAAACATGCACAGAAAAGCCAGATGTGATGGGACCCAGAAAGGACAACAGAGCAAATCAAGTTAGCTGCCCGAACCTCCATCAAAACCAGTTACTTTTTATTCGTCCCCCTATTTTTCCCCTTTCTGGCTTTACTTTATCAGATCCAAAGTCTCTTTGCTAGTTTCCACTCTTCCTTTTCTCCAGGCCATGTTTTTATTGTGTGTGGGCACTTCTGTTTCACAACAACAGGAATTAATCACTCAAATACCTTTAAAACTGTGCTTATTTTCAGTATGTTGTTCCTATTGTATTTTTTTTATGTTCACTTTCAGTGACTACTAATATACCAAGTCAAGGCCTTTGTTCTTACTTAAACAAAGTAAATCTCCTGGCATCACTGGCAACAGAAGCACTGCTTGAACAGAGTAACCAACAGTTACTCTTAACAGTGTATGAGATGAGACAATCCCCATTAACTATGGTTAATAACCACAGTTTCACACCCTATAAAAGTTCTGCTGCTCAGCAAATGAGGAACAAGGCAATGTTCAATTACCTCTTTCTTGTGCTGTACTGGTGACCAAGCCTTGGCCTAACTCCTGAGAGCACTTTGTTTCCTTCAGTGGGAAAATGCTGAGAATTCAGCTTTCATTCAAACAAAATCTAAATGTGACTTCAGGCGCTTTTACAGCCTTAATGTTCATAGGAAGGAGTCTGCATCTTGTGCCAAAACAGCCAAGACATTCTTCCTCCCCACCAGGTAAATCCTCCACTGGGTAACAACTATAAAAGAGCTGGATGACTAACAAACATAAATCCAACAACTGAAAATAAGCAGATTGATCTGTTATTCCCATTCTTGCCAGCAAGTGTTGCTGTTTACTAAGGGAAAGCAAGAACAAAAAGAACAAAAAAGAGATATTGCTACATTTCCTTATTGTGTTTGTGCCCAAATCCTTCCATGCAGAATTCCGATTCGTCAGTTGAAACTCAGTGTGGCTTCAGAAGAGCTTCAATAGCTCCTGAGAGCAGAAAGCTTGCAGGCTGTTTTCTGGGGGGAAAAAAAACCCTGTGAACATACATATATATCTTCTGCAGTGTTGATAAGCACATTGCAAATGCCCAAGGAGAAAATTTGTGTGGGGAGATAACTGCAGAAACTATTCTTAGTAACAGAGTTCTGCATCTGTTGAAGTAACTCTGCTGGCGCTGCGCTGAAAATTTATATTCACAAACACGTGCTCCAAATGTTGTGAAAAATGCACTATTTAAAATTCTGGTTTATGTAACCTGAGACATCTCTGAGAGCTCATGGAGGTGTTTTCAACTGAGTACCGAGAACGAGCAGAGCCTAGAGCAGTGGTCCCCAGTGCAGCGCTCAAACAGTAACGGGCGGGGTGTGGGCATTGGAAGCTCACTAGTTAAAAGCACAATAAAAGGTAGAGCAAAGCCCCATCTCTCACAGAAGCAGGTTACACAGAGGTACAGGTCTAAACATGGCTGGAAAACACAGCTTTAAAACTAGGGGTTTGCCAGCCAAGCCACTGTCACTCAGGATGAGAAACTGATCCTTAGCAAAAGAGTTAAGCAAATCCTTGACAACCAACGTACCAAGGAGTTCCATGTGTTCTGAGCCCCTAATGCAGCCAAAGTAAGACCCACAGATAAGCAGCAAAACCCTTAAGAGACCTGAAGATGAAAATAATATGGTGTGAGCCCCATGCATATGTCAGTGAATGAGATGGGAAACTGTATGAAGTACCAGAGCCCCAGTTTCGCATTGTAATAGACAATTCTACTGACCACACTTCAATACTTTAACTGTCTTATTTCCATCTGGAAACTAACTTTTGATAGGAGAAAAGTTCATTGTAGACAATTACTACCCCCCATAGTGTTTTATTTTTGGACACCATGAGAACTGGGTAGAAACTCCTCTCCCCGACACATCTTCAGTGCCTCCTGAACCAGAGCAAGCAGAAACCATGGCAAAGTACACTCCTTCTAATGTAACTTCGTTATGGTTATGTCTCTACATACCAAACCCATGCATACGTATATAAATAATTACTACAAATAAAGTACTGTCAAATAGAGTAAGACCACACACCTCTAAACCTGTAGCTGAAATCTCATCAAATGGCTCGAGGCTTTTGACATCATCCGAAGACCACTATGACACCTTCCTGCAACAATTACTTTGTAAGAGACCACATTAAAGTCATTATCTCACCTGGGAATAACTGGACCTTTACTTGTGGAGCAGCTGTAGAGAGGCTGAAGCCTGAAAGGATTTAGGGCAAGTTGCAGGGACTTGAGCAAAACAATTCTCTAGTCAGTCAAACAACCAAAAGCCCGAGTACCACTCACATCAGGCTTACTCATAACCCCTTCCTCCTAGCTCCCAGTGGTCATACTCCAATACCCATTTTGAAATACAGTCTCCCTCTTCAGTCGCCTTTTATTAAACCACTCTTTTTAAAAGCTGATTGTACAGACAGGGACCTGCAGCAGTTGCAAGGAATGTATTTTTTTCCTGCTAACCCATCCTCATGGCAACAGCCAGAAATACCCTTCAGTAACCCATACGTGTCAACAAGCTCCATTACAGCCCAGGATGTTTGCTATAGCAGTTATTTCACAAGCCTCTGGTGGGACTGTAAATTCTGGCAGTGTCAAATACACTTCCTTTTATTACAAAACCCATTTTGAAGCCATCAGAAAGATTTCTCATTTTTAAACTAGCACTTCTATATTTAGAATATTACTTGGGTTACAGATTTATTCTTTCTTCCTGACACTGCACAAATGGAGAAAAAGAAAAGGCAGGAGCACTAGCCCAGGAGAGCAGGCAGCTTTTCAAACACTGGAAAAGGTTTTAAGTTCTTGGAAAGGAGGACTGGACTTCACATCATCTGGATTTGAAGGGAAGGCCTGAATCGCGACATCCAGCCAAAACACAGTCCCTCCCTGACTGCACCCCTTGGTAAAATGGAAACTTCCTATGGCCAGGCTCACCTGTAATATGACTTGCAGTCTGCTCCAGAAAGCAAAGAGTCAAGGAGTTGCAGGGATGTGGGGTGAAAAACCAGAGGTCCATCAAGTACCTGCTCAGAAGAGGACCATGTACTTTCATAACATTTCTTCCCTGCTGGAAGTACAAATATTGCCTACTGACCCCTCAGCCGAACAGAGGGAAGCAGATCACACTCACTAGGCATCTGCTCCCCCAAAGAAACGCAGCCTTTAGAAGCTGTTTTAACATATATGTTGAAGTAGATCATGATATGAACCCTGTGAGTCAAATAAAACATGATGAATAGTTGATGGAAGTACAGATTTCAGTTAATCTAGCAACCGAACTAAAACATTAGGAGGATAAACAAGTCTCTTGTATATGCAAAGATGAACATGACTCTTTTGACCTCTAAATAAACACTAAATCAAACTAACAAACATAACGGACAGGATAATAATATCTCATGGATATTAGGACAGGACTAATATCTCATATAAAGCAAAGCACCATATAGCTCACTGTTACGAACTTAAGAGATTTTGGTGCCTTGGAGTTCTCCCAACCCAGATGAGCTTTTTTCATCAATTCGGGATTAACTGGCTCAGTTACCTACTCAGAGTAAATGATATCCAAGCTTTTGATTTCTTGACTAAAACCTGCTCTGCAGCTAGAATTAATACCAAGGCCTACCCAAGCATCTTGGTACAAATAAGACGGGGGAGGGTTGCATACATTAGTTCCCAGATCTTTGGATATACTCTTTTTTGGGGGAGAAGGCAGTGTTCCAATAGTTTCTTAAAATGATGGCAGCAGAACAGAGTGTGAAGCTGGGTGGCATGTAGCTGCCAACACATCAAGCATTTGCAATGATTCATTAGCCCAGACTTTGACGAGATGTTCCCGGATTTGAAATAGATAGAGAAAGAAGGAACTAGACATCCAACCTGCTAGAGCTCAGCTGACTGGTACCCAAATTCCAGGCACTGGGCAAACACATGGAATAAGCAGACTCATGGTCCATCCAGCTCAGCACCCCATCTCCAACAGGAAAGCACACAAGCGCAGCTACTACTTGTGCTCTGCTGCCCTGTAATCCTCCAGCATCCAGTCACTAATTAAGGGATAAAGCAATCCTAGTCCAGTTCCCAATAGTATCTATTTTGACCATGAAATTGTCTATCTTTCCTTGAACCTACTAGCACAATCTACCACCACAGCCCCCTGCAACAACCAAATCTATTAACTACCTGCTTAAACTTATTTCTTTCCCTACAAACCTATATTATTGCCTTTCATGTATTTACTTTTAACACAAGTAGGTACCTTGTCAAATGATGGAAAAGTAGTGTGTGACTTCTAAGATGCAAACCAACTGGTAGAAGAGAATAAACCAAGAGAACAGCCACTGGCAGAGCTGCATTTTAATGGCTCAGCATTTGTATTCAATCAACATCTAACTTCCCTGTCTCTATTCTTTTTTTCCCAATGAAAACATTAATTTTCCTATGTATTGAATCCTAATCTGTTTTTCCTATTAAACCTTGTTCCAGGCTTCCATCCTCCCCTTCCCTCAAGAAAGAGTCTTTGAAAAGTTTTGAACAAATATCATGTACAATTCAGCCTGCTCCAGCTATTTCCAGATGGCCTCCAACATGATGAATTTACTCACTCGCCATGAATTTTCCAGTGAGGAAGAAATAAATGGAAGCAAGACAGGATTTCTGAAACAAGAACCTTGCTGGTACCTCAGGAATTAAAATACTTCATTTCTTCTAACAAATTCACACAGAATTGGATTCAATTCACAGAGAAACCAAACACTCCCTATGACTTCACCCTTGCCTCTAATCCAAAAAGCTTTTTCATGGAAAGAGGGCAGCACCACAAGCAGGTATTCAGACTGCTGGCACACCTTACTGGAATCTCTTGCCTAAAATCCAGTCATTAACATACGGAGGAATTGGAGCAAATGCTTCTATTTTTATTATACACCATCTTTTCCAAGTTATTTCCCTGTATTACAAGGCATTTGGCGAAACACACAATCATGAATTAGGAGCAAGACACACGGAACAGACCTTAGCCTTTCCTTCAGTGTGATGGTACTTTCTACAGAATCCTCATTCAGGTTCTGTGCTGCACAGTACAATAACCCATGTAATTACATTTGAGACCTCTCTGCTCTTTGGAAAAAGGAGCTCCTGTATAGCACTGTAAGGCAGCTCTTGCATAAGGACAGCCTGGAAAGTCAGGAGACAGATCTCCAGGTTCCTGCCTAAGACCAAAAGCCTCAGCAAAGCCCATATTTTTCTGTTTTCATGACAACAGGTTCTGTCACTTCTCCACAGACACTGCTTCCTTAGCATGTCATACAGTAATTGAGATGCTACACCTGCCTGAGGCTCTGCTACCACAAATCTCTGGACCATCGTGAACCACTACTGGCTATTCAAGGAGACAAGGCTGGGATCTGGAACCACAGATCTTGACAACAGCTGCAAGCTTATCACCAACAATGCCACACTTCAACAGCACCTGCTCAGAGCTTTCTTCTGTTTACAACAGAAGGTGCTCAGAGGTGCCTCCAATTGTACCTGCTCTATGATCCACCTTTTCTGTCTCAAGACCTCTTTACTGGGCAGCATGCCGACAACAGCAAGGCAGTGGGTACGCTCGGACTCCTTCCCATCACATTGACAGCTCTGCCTCATTGTTTTCCCCTGTAGCCATCTGCTTCTTGTATCTTATTCTCAGACTGCTGATCTACTGTGAAGCAGCCCACCACCTTCCTTCATGCTCACACAGCACCTACCGGCAGCATGGGATGCTGGGTCCCAAGCAGGGATCCTAAGCATTATAGTAGAGTAAGCCATAACATACAGAACAAAAGCTGTTTAGAGAGGACTTTGTTGTTGCAGATTCCCAGACATACTGCTGGCAAAATAACATCACATTTCATAACAATTTCTCTGACGTGTGCCAACTACAGAGGAGCCCTCTTCAACCAGCACAGCTCCAAAGCACTCTGTATCAAAGTCCTAGGTCTCTATACAAAGCTGCCGAGGAAGAACAAGGTTTATATTCTGATTAATTGTTCAGGATGAAAATATGGGCTCTGACATAATGTAACAGCTATTTTGGCACAACTTTTGAGGAGCATGAGTAAGCAGCCTCTCCTAATTGATGTGCAGATCCTGGAGTGGGCAGTAACTGCATAATAGCTTCATGTTGTCTTCTGAAAGTTAACACAGATGTGAACCCTGTCAAACTAGTCCACAGTTACCAGCAGTGGCTACACACTGGAAGAATTTAATCCTGTTTCATCCATTATCTACGTTTTCTGTCTCCCATGGAAAATGGATTAACACAAGATGACTTGGATGTTACAGCTGAAGTTAACACAAGTGATTCCAGGTCTCAGTGGTGGCTGATCAAAACACCTTGGCTTAAAAACTTACCATTCAGTAGCTAAGCAGAGAGAGCAGCATGTGTGCTCTTAGACCACAGCCCATGTGTGCTAAGACAGCTTAGCTTAGTCTACAGTAAAAGAGGCTAGCGTTAACCTGCATTACATCATATTTGCTATGAAACAGGACTTTGCACACAGATAACTATTGCAGGCTAGCTGACACCAGTAAATTATTACACAGAATTAACTAAGCTATGCTTGAGCCGTAAGGTGACGAGCTCAGTGAGCCATATTTGGGACGTGACTCCTATGGAGTAAGCATAAAGCTCAAGAGTGCTGGCAGGTTACCAGACCACTGGCATTACTGCTCATTCATTTAAGAGATTCAGTATGTCAAGAACCAGTCATATAAAGTCATCAAACTGGACTCACTGGCTGTAAGGATGGTACTTGTCACACTTTCTACTGGAATGTTGTTTGTAAGACAGAAAAATTCAGCTGCAGACAGAAAACCAACCACAGGTCAGCAACCATACAACTCACACATTACTTTTACCATGTGTTTATTAGGTCTGCAGCATGATTTGATGCTTCACCTAATACTCAGCATAACTGCAAGCTGCTACAGAAGGAGTCCTGACTTCCAACAGTCTGATTCTCAACCCTGCTCGGGCCTGGGTCTTGTGCTACGGCCACACAGTTACAAGTCAGTTCAGTGAGCCGATGCATGTGTGGTCCTTTCCCACTGACTCAGAGAGATAAACCAACCCTCCCTGCAGCCATTTAGCAGCCAGCTCCTTCCCCGGGGTGCAGGACTGCAGCTCAAGGCAGATGGGCATGGCTGTACCTTGCAGTAACAGCCCAAACCCCACCCCGCACAGTGCATAGTCCCTCTGCTGGCAGTCAGAAGATGAACTTTTACCCCACATTACAGCCTTGGAACTAAAGGAGTGAAGTAATTGGTTAGAGGTTGTTTTTCCCCTTAAATCACTCCAATGATAGAAAAGACAAAGCCTTTGATTACACATATCTAAGCTATAGAGGTGGCTGGATGAACACTGAGCCTCCTGCATCTTCACCTCTGAAGTCTACTTTAGTAGACAACACCAGAGAACAGGTAGAAGTGCACTGTAACATTAGAATACATGTCACAAGGCAAAAGCATGATAGTACTGCTCTGCAAATGCCTTTGTCACGTTCTGAATGTTCTGAATCAATGCTTTTACGTAGTCCCTGATTCCCAGACTGAAAAAGATGACTGAACAACACTGTGCATGCAAAGTTCAGTAGAAAAGCTAAAAGCTGCCCCTTATCCCTGCAGCCACACAAAACCCCTGGGCAGCAGAAATTGGTGCACTTTTCTGGCCTGTTTGAAGGCCTGTACCTTCTGCCCAAAGGCACATCAGCCCATATGAATTGATGTAATGCCAGCAATCAGTCCAGTTCTGAAAAGCACGGGACTCAGCAGCTGACACGTACTCCACTCATACGTGCAATAAGCCTGACACTTCCCAGGGAAAATTAAACCCATTTTCCCTTGCATAGCAGCTTCACTCTTACAGATGGGAGCAGCAGTACACAGCTATATGCAATGATAAACAGTCCTCTGGCCAGAAAAGCTGGGGACTGCTTTCCTTAGTAACAGTAACAGCTGTGGTAGGATGTAAAATAGGGGCACAGAAGCATGAAGAAAGCTACCAAAGATATCACAGTGGCCAAGCCAAGTTTTGTGAAGCAATTCTGCTGTCCATAGATGTAATTCACCTTCCACTCACCAACCCTCTGTGCCTCTCCAATAAATTCAGCAGAATATGCTGGAGCTTGGGTTGAGTCTTCAGTTACAACAGACAAGGGGATCTCAACTATTAGTTCGTATCACCCAGATGAACCCAGGGTCCGTCTCTCTTTATATACTTTTCTCACAGCCTCTCTAAACATCTCACAGCTTCTGTTGTACTGTCACAGTCAAACAATGTCCAGATTTCAGAAGAAGCTGCACAATAAACCTAAGCGCAATAAAAATTCCATGTGCAACAACAGAAATCCAAACTCCATTACTAATTTCCAGAACATTCCTTGACTGAGCAAATGCAGAGGTAAGGCAGTACCTTCAGAATGCTTTTCACTGAGAACTCCCTGTAAACTGCATATAATCTAATTTCTGCACTACCCTGTTCCAGTCTCTCATTACTATCTTTCATGTTTTAATTCACATGACATTAGATTTGCTGCACTAAACAAGCACCTTCTGAACTCCAGAATAAAATGGAGGTTAATTACTAAACCAGATTTTTAAGTGAGAGTGAAACTCTATTAATGCCTAAAGCAATGCTAGGCTTGACAACTTAATTGAAGTTAAGCACTGCAGAGTTAAACTGCCCCAACGGCTTTATTCAAGCAGCAGCTCTCACAGTGAGACCTCCCAGGATCCCAGATTTTACCCAGAGGACAGAGAACAGGGCTCCTCCTGCTCCTGAATCTGGCATCTACAGTGAGAGAATCCAGTGGCATTTCAAAATGGGCCTTTGCAAGCAGATGTACAGACCTCTTTCCCCAACCTCCTTCTCATTTGCTCTGTACATACCACTAAGGGGAGGCAAAGAAAGGCAATGGGGCAAAAAGAACTCTCACTGCACGTAGTACAGGTAGAGGCAAGTCTCACCAACATCCAGCACTCACATGGTATTAATTTTGCCACTGAGGCACCTAACAGCTAACTAAGCCTTACCTGCCTGGGAGGGCAGGTATTGCTGCATGCTGTTTATCACCCAAAGTCACTCATTTACATGAGAAAAGCCCTAAAGGACTGCATAAATGCAGACACAGTCCTCATCTATAACCTTAAAGTAAGAAGGACCATTGAGTCTACCGTGTCTCAGGTTTGTTTGGAGCTTCTAGACAACAGTCTAATAATAATAAAGTCTAATAAGTAATATAATAATAATAAAGTAATAATATAATAAAATAATATAAAAATATAATAATATAATAATAATAAAGTCTAATAAGTAATCAAGTCTCTTTCCAAAAAAGTGCTATTCCAGGAAAGCACCCTTAACTTTCTGCCTCTTTCTCAGTAGTTATGGGAAATGCAAAAGGAGCAAAGTCTGGAGCAGTAAACATAGTTTATTTTCTATTCTTGATGTTTTGTTATTGCCAGTCAACTCCAGTTATTGAAACATGTCAGAGCTTGATAGCACAGAGAAACAAATGCAGCCTCAGAAAATACAAACTGGAGACTGTGCAGCACATGTTCATTTCTATGTCTGACACCAAGTGAATCAAGTAAGACAGCTATGGCATGGCATGGCATAGCACCGGACTCTTACTTGCTACTGACAGTGTCATTAAAGATTTGTATTTAACTGCTTTATTTTACCTGGAAGGCACCTCTGAATTAAACTTTTCTAGTAAATCCAGTGAACTTTTTTTTATGCTAAAGAACACATTCTCTAAGATCTCTGATGTTTCCAGGTAGCTGCACAATGCAGGACAGCTAAAGCAAGATCAGTCCCAACTGCAACTTTGATACTCAATTCCATGTGATGCTTATTTAATATAGCTTGGTAGAGTGTGTTGTATGCTGTCCTGATGAGCAGAGACCCAGCTGCAGGTTACAAAAAGGTGCTTTGTGCAAGCACACTGAAGAACCAATTCTAGAATTATCCCAGAGCATGAAATGGCCAAAGTCCGTGTTTACTGTTTTAGAAGTAATTTTGACTTTAGTGTATGAATTCATAGCAGGCAAGTTAGTGCTGGTGCATCAAAGAACTGGAATATTTTAGTCAACAGCCTTGTGGAATTATTATGCATGTGAAACAGTCCAGATAACATCATAAGCAATAAGCATCTGTCAAAAATGCTTTGCACAACCACCACCAAGGTACAGTTTTGCAGCACTGGACGCAACCTCTGCACTGAAGCTGAAGTGCTTATTAAATGTAATGTTACGCTGTGAGGTGCTTTGCATCCATCCACAACAAGGAATGACAGAGCAAAACACAGTTTGTGTCAAACAAGGTTAAATCAAGATGAAGAAAACCTGGCAGCTTTGAACCAAGACTGGAAAAGACACAGAAGCTTTGCCTACCAGGTCTTTAGGTACGCCTGTACCATCAACTGCTTTTGGGACAAACTGCAACAGTTTCGATACAGACACTCCTGGCCTTACTTAGAAAAGCAAAGCTGAAGCAGCGCAACTTGGGGAGAAGGTGTGGAGCCTCCTGCATATTCCATCTACTGTGCACTGTGATAGACAAGTCAAAACAGCAGTTTAGGTATGAGTTATGTACAATTAAAAAACCCCACAACCACCAAACAAACAAAACCCACATTTCTGCTGTGAAGCTCATCAAAACTAGAAAAGGTTACCAAGAGAGGTTGCAGTGCCTCTGTCTTTGGAGATACTCAAAATCCATTAAGACATGGCTCTGAGTAATCTACTCAACATGATGAGCAATGGAGGTAGATGAGGCGACCTCCAGAGGCATCACCTCACTGACTCTGATTCTATACAGCCACTGGGAAAAACTTAAGACTGCTGGAAACAACTCTATTCCAAATTTTCAGAACCAATCCACATGACACCTTAAATCAGACTAACACCACTGTGGTTGGCTTTGAGAACAACGTACCAAAAAATGACCATGTAAGACAACACCATCATTAGGGCATCAAAAACTAAACGGGCAGTTAAGTCTTCTGGGGGAAAAGAAGAAAACTGACTGATAGAGTGCTTCCTCTGCTAGACAGACCATACAGAAGTTCTGTTCATTCTGCACCTCACATTGAAAAGATTATGCATTTCTCTTCTCAGCAGGATTTTTTACTTTTCCAAGTAGTATTTCAACAAACACAGAATAAATTAAAGTCACAGTGTCAGGCTGAAAAGTACATCAGATTTAGCAGCCTGTCATATGCTGAACACTCTTCTCCCAGTCCAACAACGTATTCAAACCATGAGCTGAAACTCAAGCACAAATAGATGAGCAGCACAGTTCATGCGCTTATGGTTTCCTGGAGCACTCCCGTGTTCGTTACAGCCTTAGGGCTGCAACAAGTTTAAACCTGCCAGCACAAACCCCATTGAATTATTTAGGATTCTGAAATAAAAAAATACATGAAAGTGTTTTGCTGAATGAAGGTTTGATCAAGGGAGGTCTTTAAACATATGCTTAACTTCAGCTGGCATTTAAGTCTGATCTCTTTCAAAGAAGCCCCAGCATGAATGGTAGATGCTTTCTTTAGCTTGCTGCTCCCACTATGCCAAAGATTCAAAGTATATGAGGGGAAAAAAAAATAAAAGGCAGCTTATGGCATGCATTTGCTCAGGAGGAGTGCTTGTGGAAGACACTACGTAGCATTTTGATATTCCAATTACTTTTTACAACTTCAAACAAGCCCAAGTTGTTTCTACAATTCCAGGTCACAAACCAGCACACAGGTAACTCCCTGAATTTTAACTCGGATTCTCATCTTCATCTAACAAAATGTCAGGAAACAGAAAACAGCCTGTTACCAAAATCTTCGATGAAATTCAATTAAATCCTCCAGATGGTTTTCATTCCACAGAAAACACTAAACCAGCAGTTTGCAGGGCACAGCTTTTTCTAAATACGCAAAATAAAGAGAAAACAATACACAAGTGGAAAGTGAAAACGCTGAGCCTGTTATATTTTTGTTCCAGCAGAAATGCAATACAATCCACACAATCTTGCAGTTCTAGAGCATCAGTCTTTCTGCTGCTAGGGTGCTCTGTAACTGTTAAGTGCCACCAAATAAAGCACACACAGTTTCTAGTACAACCAAGTAAAGCACAGTTTCTAATGCAAGTGCTCATTTCTACCTATGCTACACACAGAAAGGTGGAACTGTGCTTCCATCACATAGCCGCCATTCCCTATGGCGCTACAAGAAGCCAAACAGCACCCACTGAACAACCTATGTACTTTGGATGACTGCGAGCAGCCAAATTTAGCATTTCTCCAAAGCACAGTCTGATCCTGTAGCTCTTAAATACAGGCAAAACTGTCTTAGATTAAATAGTGATTACAGAATTGGAATATCAAGAGCTGTGAAAGCCCTTGCCACAAAATAGAAACCCACTGAAAAAAGACAACGAGGACAGATATTGCAATTTTCTGCGCTGTGCTATTTAATAAACCTCAATAGAAGTGTATTACATTACAGACGGGAAACACACAGCAGATAATTGTGTGACAACATTCAAATCCACCACCAGAAGAATTAGAAAACTTATCAGAAAGATCAGCGAGAGATGAGCCACAGAAAAACCTCTCTGCAGCTACAGATGGATATTCATCCCTTTTACACGGCATTTCACTAACATGTTTCATAGCAACGGGGCAGGAGTTATCAGATAGCAGGGGATGAGACTGGTAACCATACAAACCAGTCCTGTCCTCCAGCTCATAGCACATCTCAAAAACAATAGGAGAAAACAGGCAAGTGAGCAAACCCAGTACTTAACCAAGGAAGAGCTGAAAGAACTCGCTATTTTAGATCATTAGTATGTGTTCTCCTGCAGTACTGCTGGTTTTCCACATCAGCCAACTACAATGGCAGAGCAAAGCATCACCACAATCTGCTGAACACTGCACCATAATGATAGCATGGTCCTGGGAAAGCAAGACCTGTCCTTTTCCATGTGTCTCTTGTGCTTACCTAAAGCAGCTTCAACGTCCAGGCTGCCCAGGAGAAGCTCTGGGCATGAAAATGATGGGGTTATCAGCTGAGACTGTAACCACCATCAGAAAGAGGTGCTCCAGGTCACAGCTCACCACAAGAGCCAACTTCTCTCACCAGCCTCCTTTCATTGAGCTGGGACACAGCCAACACTTGGCACAGCAGAACAGCATTCAGGAACACAGTATCATTGGACCTGTTCCTCTGCAGGTCTATTTATAGTTTCAAGTGGAACACAAAAGGCCAAATGGTCAACAGTTTCAAAGAACAAATCCTTAAAGATCCCACCTGAGACCCGCGAACACCCTTCCCTAAGATTGTGCAAGAGATCACTGCAGACCCAAAGGAGGGAAACATTTTCCTATGGAGATAAAGTACCCCAGCACAACTCCTACAAGCACCTTCATTAGAAAGGCTAAGTGAGGGATACTTAATTATCTCCTCCACAACTCCTTTGGAAGGACATTAATTACTGCCTTATCAGAGGGATCTCTCCCAGAAGGCAGGATGCTGCAGTAAAGGTAGGGTGGCCGATTCCTTTGGGAAACTTCAGAAGGACTGCAAGACCCTCCCCAGCCCTGCAAACATGGAGCACTAGGCCCCTTCCAGCCAGCCTTCCTTTCCTTACAGGGGCAGCTCCAACACCTTTGAGACCCTCTTCACAGGCAGATCCATTTCACGCTTTTCATTACTTGACACAATTGAAAAACAAAGTCCTTGCTGGCACCTTCAGAGCTAACAGCTCTTACAGCACAGCTTGCTACAGTGAATATCAAAAGCTGTATTAGCTGGGAACCAAATTATCACCTGCAGAATAGTTTTGCAATTAGACTGAAACTGTAAATTGTGCAACGAGTTTGTGATAGAGACATAACCTCATTTCATCTCCTGCCTTACTCACTTTACTCTTTCCTAACTCACTTCTACACAGACCCAAACTTCTCTTGATGTACCAGGAACGATTTCATATTCCTAAAAACTTAAATACTCTTAAGAAATATGTATACTCGTCTTCACTCTTAATATTGACCTTTGACCAACAACTTCCTCACCAATATATACAACTCAGAGAAGTCCTCTGACCATCAGCACCAGAGAGCCCGTTCCTTCCTTTGACTTCACCGACTGCCTGCAACCATTCAGGAATCTCTGGTTCCCATAACCCTAAAGACCTTTCCCCTTCATCCAGCCATCTGTGCCCCAAATATCACTGCTCACATGCAAGTCCCCATATTTCATGCTGTGACCTCAACTACACAGATTTGGACAACTACTTTTTAGAAGAAAATGTTTCTGAAAATTGTGTAATTTCTGAGCACATTTTCCTTGCCTCCTGGTATAACTGTTTCACTTTGTGCAAATAACTACTTTCTGGAGAAGGTGAATGCTCACTCCTTTGTGTTACACCAAGCCACTCCTGCCCATACCTGTTCAATGAAAGCTACACGAGGCAAAACAGACTAGCTCCTGCAAAAGAGCCACCTCAAAAACCCATGGTTTATTGTTTTGAGCAGTCCAAAGCATGGTGGATTTATTCCATCCTGCATTTTGAGTCACAGACAGTATAGGAACTCAAAACTTGTGTGTCCCGAGTGGATAAAGCTGGAGCACGGGGATGTGGTACTACCTGCTCTCCCTCGTCTCCATAAGAGCAGACCTGTCTCTGGCACGCCATTCTGAGAAGCATTTAGCAACAGCTCACCTAGACCAGACAACCAAATCTTCAAGGGACAGCGTTCAACACCAGCCTCCTACACCCATCACTGCCTGACTCAGGCCATCCCTCACTCCACATGCCAGTTTTCACAAGCTTTCTTTCAAGCCACCTTTCCTCCATGTGTTCTGTAGGGAACCTTCACACCTACCTCATGGCTGTGTTTGTTTTTTAATTCCACTAGGCAGCAGAACACATAGAACTGAGATGATGCAATGCTAAACCAAAGTTCCCCTTACGAATATAGCCCTAGGTGCCCAACAGGATGTGACAGGTGGACAGGCAGGCAACCTGAGCAGGAGGATGAAGTCATGAAATGAGCAGTTGCACGACATACTACTAATCTTAAATTCCAAACTCATTATGCACAAGCCTAACAAACAAAGGGGCAGCTTAACAGATTTACAATGTGCCTCCTCCGAGGGAGGAATAATTATTTATCAGATGGCAACCTTTGTGTTACAACAGCAATAAATAAATAAATGATCCCAGCAACTCTTCTGAGGCATGCCTGTCTTCACTAGACAGACTGACATCTGGGATATGCCTTCAGGCTGGCTGAGCTTGAGTAGAACTGCAAATACTTCATTCAAATAACATACAGCTTGCTAGACTGAGCAGAAACCCAAACACAGGAGTTAATGGCATCCCAGGAGACCCACTGCAAGAGTGCCGTGCCTCCCTGAACTCCTCCCAGCTCCCAGGGAACAGGCCATAAAAGTCTGTTTCCCTTTGCTCATCTGTAAGATCATTCCCTCCTGTATGTGTGCAAACCTCTATCATTCCAACTTCATTCTCCCAGGTTGCAACTCTTACTTATTCAAGCTGAACACCACAAGCATTATAAAAAGAGTTTGTACCTCTGTACTCCTAGTTTGGCTTTACAGCTGCATATTACCATGCAGGGACACGTCCAGAAAAAGCATTTCCAAAGTCAGTCACATTTTATACAAACTCTCTCCTTCTTTATTTAGAAAAACCCAAAGAATCTTGAAATAGTAAATGTGCACAAGATGTGCTCAGCCAGGCTTTCCCACTCATATCTCAATGATCCTTTTGCATCTCTACAGTACTATTCCAACTTCCTAGTTTGAAGCTTAAGTAGCACAACCCTTCTTTGCCCATATTCCCCATCTCTTGCCATCTGACAGCTTCCAAAGCCTGCTCCCATCTTCTCACCCTTGAAAGAGTTCCCAGCAGTTTTAGTTCTGTTCCAAGTCTCCTATCTAGCTAGCTGTTTCTCCTCCAGAAAGGATCACAGTAATTCCTATTTTCTGCATGTGTTTACATGTTACAACAGGATGGCTGGCAGGAAGATTAATAACAATCATGGTTCCTGTCTCCATTCTCTGAAGTATCCTTTATCTGGTGCATTCCAATTGTTCCCAATTCTTCTTGTTACTTTTCTGCGGCCTCCTGATACCAACGTCCCTGCCCTACTAGGTTTCTACCATTCATACAGCAGTTCATGTGTGGTTACAGACTGCAAAGACAAGAAACGGTGTCTCAGCATCCTAGGGTACAAGCAAGCTTTGACAACGCAGTATCTATTATTGGCATAATGCTTTAAGCACATTAAATGTGGCAAGCTGCCAGCGCCTCAATATCTCAACATCTTTTGATGGAAAGATGGAAGTTTCAGGTACCTGGAAAGATGCTGATCACCCAAAATACCAGTTTTCACAATTTAAAGTCCTTTTTTCCCAGAATTCATCAAAAAAATTCTTAAAGGTACCAGCAGGCCAAACCAGGCACATAATCCTTGCACACAGCCAAGCAATGCTCACCTTTGTAGGCTTGAAAAGACACAAACCTTCTTCCCACTACCTGCAACTCCCACGGTCTCTTTCCAAGCAGCCTCATGAGATGATCTAAGAATACCAGATCCCCCCCGCCATGCCAGCCTCAGGTGAGTTTACACCCATTTTGTGTCGAAAGAACAGCATGAACTGAGGCGCAACGTACCTGTGAAACAAGATCACTGGGGTTTTTGGAGCATTTAAGTAGGATGGATCCAGTTCTTCCAAGAGACGGGAACTGCCACATCGTCTCAAATGCGACTTTCCCTCAGCTGAAAAGTCCCTATGAAACAGCGACTGCAGGACTGATCTCCAGGTGCCTTACACCGTACCTGTGGTGTTCTACAGTAAAAGGGTCTGAAAAAGAGGTGCTTGTTCTTGATGCTCATTTCTCCAAGTGACACAGAATTCATGAACTCTACACCTGCGAATGCGTGTCTGCCTGCATTGTAAAGGAATAATCTTCATGGGAACCGATTTGAAAAAAAAACTTGTTTACTGTTACAGGCTTTTAATTACAACATTAAAATACTAGTCCAAACCCTACATTAAACTTGCATTCTGTTTTACATAGCAGTATACGTAACAATCATCACAGCAAGCAGCTCTGTTGGCTCATGCTGGAAGAAGTAATTATATATCACAGCAACACATTTTTGCCCTTCAACCTGCCAGTCCAGTCCACAGAGCAGCTGTGAGCAGCAGGTCAGGGTGGGGGGAGCCTATAGAAGGTTTCTACAGTGGTTTTTCCACTGAAGAGAGAAAAAAGCTATAAACCACCAGACCCTGGCTTGCATGCTTGGCAGAAAGCTGCTAACACAAACATTACAGCAGCACTTGCAGCAGCGATGTTACCAGAAAAAATGAGCTTGATCCAAAGCCACTATTAGTGGCTAAAGTATCAGCTGCAGTTGTATTGCAAGCCTTCCTTATGAAATTTCACAGGTTTTGTACTCGTCACAGTGATTCCCACACCATCCTCTTTCACTTGGACACTCCTGTGCTCTCTTTGAAACACTCTCAGGTAAAGCCCACAGGCTTTGGTGATTAGGGCCTATGCAAGTCGCATGCTGAAATGCTAGCCAAAGACACTGGGACAGAGCCCTTTCAGAAGGCACCCCAAAATTGCTAGTGCCCCTCCACAACAAGCACATCTGACACAAAAACTGCATGTAACTCCTGCTGGAGAACAGGCTGACCTGTCTCAGGCTGTATTACAGTCTTTGAAATATTTCAGGGTTTACTGGAACCAATCTTGACACTGAAAGAGGCATTAGCTATTTTACAGCTGTTGCTGAAAAAGCAGTAGCATTGCTGTATTATGAATACGCAACAGTATTCCTTTTCCTATGCCGTCTTTTTTCTCATTAGGAAACAAACTGTACAGCGAAATGCAAACCAGTAGTTGTCCTGTTACTGTTTAGCTGCTGGGATTATTAATAAAAGTAAGTAAATAAAATAACCACAGTTCTAATATGATATGATAGCGATGCAATGGTTAACTGTCCAGCACAATCTGCCATGCCATGCTGCTTAATCATGTTGTCTTTGTTCCAGAAAAAAACACAGTGAATTTTACCAAACAAAAATGTTATAACCGATGTATTTCAAAAACTTTTTGAATCTAAAATAGAACAAGACAGACAATAATGGCCAAGAGCCTGACCAGCGCAATGGAAGTTCAACTCTCATTTTGCTCCCAATACTGAAACCAGCAGATAACTCTCGGAAGACAATGAAGAGCCAGCACATAATTTCATTATTTAGCTGAAATTTAAACAGAAAATTACTCCTTCTGTCTCATTTGAAAGTCTTAAAACATGTTGCTTTGGAAAGCAAACAGTAATAGGAGGACAGTATAGTAAATGTCAGAACAGGCTTCTCCTGTACCCTTATTTTTGCAGCTGTACAGATTTCTTTCCATTAACCCTTTCATCATAGAACATGGTGAGGGGCTGGATTTGTTTATAAAATAACACATCTGCAACTCTTTTCTGTTCTAATTTCCCAGTTTTCTTCTAGATCCTGACCAAACCGTAGAGCAGGAATTAGTCACGCTGCCTACCACCATGCTGGGAAGTACCTCTAATACATTACCCTACGTGCTAAATAAAAACATACACGGCGCAGAATAAGCTCTACAACAACTTGTTAATGACAATTGGAAGGTCCACAGCAGCCCCACACATTCTGGTCCAGAGGCTTGTGAAATTACCTCCACTGGACACAGGGAAATGAGCAGTATCCCAGACATCCATCATCAGGGCTGCATTGGGTCTTTTCCACTGATTTCAAAGGCAGAAGAATGTATTGATTCAAATTATCACCTGCATTCTGTATATCGATCGTAGGCAGCTAGGGGACCTTTCTGCTCACCAGAAAGGTATATGGATTCATCTTATGCAGAGTGCATATATACTTACACACAACTAACAGTCAGTAGCCCAACAAATCAAAAGAAAATACATGTGCATGCTAAAAGGTGCACAGTCAGGGCAGTCAGCTCAGCCTCAAAGTACCTGTGCACTCTGGCCAGCTTGGCAGCTGAACAAAATCCTCCTGAGGAAAGCAGGCCGGGGAAGCAAAAAGGTGACGTTCAATAGTTCGTATCAAAGCAAATGCTGAACTGAATTTCATGGGCTATTTCTGTTTCCTTGCTAAATAGCAAAGGCCTACTGCAAATAACAGAGTGAGAGTTTTGCAGAAGAGAAAAGGTCAACAGAGATCTCTCACTGTTGAAAATGCTCTGCTACAGACAGGGAGCAGCACCAGCTCCCAGTATAAAGAAATGTAAAGAAATACCACTTATTGTCTCCACATGTTTATACAACAGACACTCCAACTGCAGCCTCGCCTTTTCAGCCTGTTTTCAAAAATAAAGTAGTACAAAAAGTGTGGCGAGGGTTTCCTTCCCAGGGACGCAAATTTGAGGTGCTGAATAAACATGGGATTATTGACTCACTCACAAAAATGTTACCGGAGAGATTTCAAAGAGACATACTTTTGGCTTAGCTCTACTCCCACTGACGTCAGTTAAGACTTTTACCATTGACTTCAGTTAGTGCAAGCCTACGTATCACTTTAAACTCTGCTATTATTACCTTTTACTTTCAAGTATGTGATGTTCCTCTGTAACAGACGGAAAAATATTTCAGGAACTTTTTAAATCTGTTCCTCCAAGACACATTTTTATATATTTTTTTTTAAAAAAAACACACTGAGACACGGTTTCTGGATGCAAGCACATGTGACCTGTTCTAAATAAAGGATATTTTCCACTTCTTGCACAACTGGAACAGATATAAGCAGCAGCTTGAACAAACTGCATTGCAGAACCCAACCAGAATATAAAACACTTGAATAAGATCCATAAATAGCAGGAATACGAAAAGCCTACCTCCAATACAGCACAAACTCAACGTTAAGCCTAATGTAATCAAGTTCAAATTCAATCACGCTGCAAAGTTCATTTACAAAATTAAATCTGATCATCTGCAGACTAAGGCACTCTACAAAAAGTCCTCTCCGGCTCCAAAGTTAAGTACATGTTACCGAAATGTGTGCCTCGAGTGAAATTCATATTTCCTCAAATGTTGCGGATTAAAAGGGACGTTTTAACTAAATCAAGACTTCAATGTTTAGCACAGCATCAGAAGAAGGGGAAAAAGGCGGGAGGGGATGAAGTGCTTTACAGAGGATCTTAACTAGATTAGATATGAAATACCAGCTGATATAAGTAAAATATTGAAGGTTTTACATATAAGAAAAAGCATTTTGACACCAAGAATTATGAGAATTTTATAAAAATATCACTGCTTTAATAACAACAAACTCCACATCTCGATGCGATTGCTCATAAAGCAAGAATTAGCTTCCTCAAAAAAACAACTACCATGCAACTTAAAAGCACTTCCCAATATTTTTTTCCACTAAAAATACTTCAGCAACAGCATCATTCAGGTGCTTTTTAACCAGTCTGAAAATAAGCAAGCTGGAAAAGGGCAATGGAAAATAGCACAAATACCCGTAATTAACCTGCAAGTACATGGTTTTATTAAGAGTAAGGCAGTAAATTACAACAACTGACAATAATTTGCTGGCTCTTCCTAGGTAACGCACCCATCCAAATGGGCATACATTACAGAAAACTAAAAAACACAGAAAAGCCACTGAATATGCAATTTCTTCCCTGTATTTGGCACACCTGGGCTTGTTCAGATTGCCCTGCATGAAGGCAGACTGTAAAGTCTTTACTTCCAGGTACCAGTTTGATATCCAAAACATCACCTTAGTAAGTCAAGTGATGTAAAGAATTTACATGAGCAGTAAATGAATGTAACTTAAGCCTACAGCACCCTGATGACTGTGTGCAGACACATCAGGATCTTCGTTTTTTTTTTTTGGTAACAACTGATTATTTTCTCGAACTGACTGCCTGAAAATAAAACTCCATCAATTTCATTGTGCGCTGCTTGTACCAGGAAAGAAACCTTATTTACTTGTTCATTACACAAACACATACAATACTTTAGTGTATGTACTTATAAATTAAGACTATTACCCTACAGAAATATGGCAGGAGGGGAATGAAGCATGAACGTGAGGAATAAAAAAAAAAAATAATCTCATTGTCTTACTTGCTAGTCATAAAGTCCAGTTTCCTCCCACGGTGAAAAGTGATTCTGGAGAAACCAAAGCAGCCAAAACATCTTCTCAGTTTTCAAAGACATACAACCACAGCAGATTCCAAAGAACCCTTAAATGTAGCTAGGGCTAAGCACAAGAAGCTAACTTCTCATGAGTCTGAAGGGTTTAGAAAAAATGGTTGGAACTGATGTATCGCAGCCCCATGTATTCTCTCCATCCCTTGTGATTAAAGTTTTTTGCTGGGCTTACATTTTTCCCTGGCCTCTAGCACTCAATTGTGGCTTGGCCTAAGTTAGTATCGTATTTACTGCAAAAAGCCTTTATTACTGGACCCCTTGTGGCTTTCAATTGCAGACTTGAATTATGAAATATGGATGGAGTAACTGTGAGGGCACACTGGAGAGCAGAAATCTTTAACTGAATGTAACACATTGGAAAACCAGCAACCTGGAAGGAAGCAAATAGTGTTTTACTGAGTGAAGGTCAGCACTAGCACAGAGGCTGAGCTAAACCAGGCAACAAAATGTTTACTCTTGGTTCAGAGCACTGCCATTCTTATGCATTTCTGAGCTAGGTGGTTTTTTCCAGGTATTCATAACTTCAGCCTCTATGATTAAGCCAAGGATGATTCTCACCTCTCATGGTTAAAAAAGCACAGAGACAGCCCTGAATGTTGCTAGGAAATCAGCAGTTCTCACCAGGGGAAAAAGCAAGACTGCTACTTAGACTTGTCTCTTAATACCAGGTATTGCCTCTGTTTTGCTTGCGCCCCAGGAACCTTTCCAGAGCAAGGCTGCAGAGCAGACAGTAAGAAAGCAATTCCCATGGCCACAGTCCCATCGCCACACCATGCTGACCCGGGTGTTATTCCACTGACTGCTGTGCAATTACTCCTGATTTACATCCACAGAAGAGAGCAGCAGGGTGATGTTGAATACCCTTGATAACCATCAGTCAGACTGGTTTCAGGCCTCAGCAAAGGACTACAGAAGCCCTTTTAAGATTACAATCTGTACATCATGAAGCAAACAGGTTTGTGAGCAACTTTTGCCTCCTGTTATCATCAAGCTTTATCGGCCTGGCTCCAGGGACAGGTTTATAGGGACCTGGCAGGGGGCCCTGGCTCCTTTGTTTCTTCTTCTCCCACAAGACTAGGAAGACAACTGGGACTCTACCTCAAGGTAAGAGCTGTACGTGAGCTGAGCAGGCTCCACGCTGAGGTTAACCATGTCATTCTAGTACCTGCCAGAAAAACCATGGGTTGTTATTCCACCCTCAGGGCTCCCTCTTCTTGTATGCATGGGTATGGAGGGACACAAGACAGACTGGGGCAACTTGTCACTTCTAACGAACAAGCCCTCCTGGAAACATCAGAGCAGATATTGGCCTGAGGAACACCAGAAAGCCAGGATGACTGACACAGGGGTCCCTTTAAACCCAAGCAGCGGGTAGTGCTGGCCTTATGTGGTACTGTACTGTATAAGTACCACATAAGACCATACTGTTGCAATTAAGTCCAGGAATGTTTGAAGTGACAACACTTAAAAGATAAATACTCCAGCGCTTCGTTACAGACTATCTTTATTCACTTTCCCCCCAAAAGAAGTGAACAACACAGCGATACATTTGGGTCCCAAAGCATCAAGTCACAGGAATTAAAAGCAGTTGGAACATCTGTGCAAGGTCAAATGCAGACAGGCTATCTATGCCCCATGCCCACACCAGCTAAAGTCATCGACAAACTACAGCATAGACAACCATAAAGGGACAACTCCCGCACACTAGTTAGACTCTGTAGCTGATGCAGCTACCTGACAACAGTGCAGTTGTCATGATCTACCACACGACTGCTGTACTCAATTGGCAATACGGGCACTGAACCCAAAGCCTCATGGGTCTCCCAGCTGCCTCCACCACAGCTGGAACCCACCACTGCTGATGAACAGATCTTCTCCATGCTGTCCTCTCTCCTCACATTAGCATGGCTCCCAGCTGATTGCCTGTATAATGACAACTTCCCTGCACAACCCTGAAGGGCAGAGGAGTTCTGGTAACACTGGCTCAGCTGGCTGGCCTGTCAGGCTGTGAAAGACTGCATATCACCATCAGTATGTGCACCATCTCAGCAATACCAAAGGTTCAGTGGGAGGCAGGGCTGCTGTGAAGAGAAGCCACAGGAAGTGGCTCCAGCTGTGACAGTGACAGAATTTTTAACATCTGGTAGTCAAAGACTTTCAATGCTTCTGAAACATTTGTAACATGAGCAAAAATTCATGTATCTACTTTGAAGTGTGTCTGATCAGTGAGTGGTACAGGTACAGTCTAAGCTCATTCTAGCACATATGTTTTTAAATATTTACCTCCCCATTCATTTTTTTACTACACGCACAGATATACAAAGAGCATTGTTCAAAACTAAAAACCATGAATATAGAGGTGGGCTGACAGCAGACTCAATTACAAACACGCTACACCTGCAGCAATGACCTTACACGCAGGTGGGTACTGCCGAAGGAAGCACTGTGATGAAACGGAGGTCTTGTTTCTGCCTGAGCACTTTGAATGAAAAACCAGAGGAGGGAGAAGCACACCACTGCAGACGAGGCAGGTATTCAAGGGGCAGGAGAGCATTTGCAGCATTCTTCCAGAACCGTAACGGAAAGCGAGTATCTTACACCCCAAAAGGGAGAGAAACACTTCACTGCCTCCCTTCGCTTTACAGACCATATCTACCCGACGCAGCCACTCTAGATAAGATTAAAGGGTTTCTCTCACAGCAAACAACACTTCAGGAAGAAACAGCCGCACCTAGGCAAAAGTTTCCAGCCCCCAAACGCCCGCACGCCCCAGCCACGCTCTCGAAGTCAGAATGAACCAAACCACCTCGCACGCCCTAAGACCTTGCAACAACTTTGCAGCGCCGCGCCGACCCCACCCGAGCGCCGCCGCACCTGCCGGGGGTGGAGGGGAAGCCGCTCACCGGGGGCAGGTACTGCCGGTGCCTTGTTCCCCCTACCCTCCCGGGCCGGACCCCGCGAGCGGCGGGGGCTGCCCCGGCGAGGCCCCGCACGACCAACAATGTCCTTTACATAACGCCGGCCCGGCCCGCCTCCCGCCCGACAACGCTGCTATTATGGCAGGAAGCTCTAAATGGCCGCCCCTCAGCGCCGGGGCGGCGGGGGGGGGGAATCTCGGCGTTCACCGACGGCCCGCCGCGGCTCAGGGGCACGGCGTCCTCCGCCCGTCCCACCTGCTCTTGAGGGGCTGGCTCTTGAGCTCGTAGTAGGTCTTGGGCTCCTCGTGGAACTCCTCGCCCACCTCGAAGTCCGGCACGATCCCCGACTCCGCCTGCATCGTCGCCGCCGCTGCGAGAGGAAGAGACGGGAGGTTACAGCCGCGCCGAGCCGAGCCCAGCCGAGCCGCCCGCTCCCGCACACCACACACACACACACAGCGCCGCCGCCCGCCCCGCCTGGGACTTGTAGTCCGCCCCGGGGCCGGGCTGGCTTCCTCCGCCCGCTGCGTACTACAACTCCCGCCGGGCCGCGCCGCGCCGCCACCTGAGCCCCCTCCCTTCCCTCAGCCACCGGAGCGGTGACGTCACGCGGCTCTGAAGTCACGCCTGACGTCACGCCTGCTCCCCCCGACCCCGGCTGCGCAGGGGTTGGGGCGTCTTCGTCCGGGGAGGAAAAATGGAGCTATAAAGGACTTCTCATCACCCCGTAGGAACGGTCTGTCAAAGGGGCCCCTCAGTGGGTGCCCAGCACCGCTCCGTACTGGCCTTGTTGGGCGCTCACATCGAGGAAAGGAGGATCCACAGTCCATGCGGAGCGGGACGTTTATGGCAGTTTATTTTGATAGGCTTTAGCATCCCAGGACTGCATGCATTTCTCAGCGTGAGAATTTATAGCTCCAAGAGGCTTCCTTCAAAACTTTATGGGCCTTTATAAATAGGCAAAAGCTCATAAACATTGCAAAGAAAGGTGCAGTGAAACAGTGGAGAGCCAGCTGGGTTTCAATGACTTGCAGCAGAAATTGTTTAATGCTGCCTCATGTTCCAGATTGGCTCCTGGCAGGATTAGGAAATACAAGAGCACATAATCTTTGAACGCAGTGTTAGGAAGAGCTCTGCCACACTCCATCTGTAGCAGATGCCAGGTCCTGGGGAATCCTAAAGCAGGACGCACGGGGGGATTTGGGTGGCGTTGGGACCAGACACATCCTGTGCCTGGAAGAGGGTAAATTTAGAATAGATACAAGGAAGCTCTTCCCTGTGAGGGTGCTGAGGCGCTGGCACAGGGTGCCCAGAGAAGCTGGGGCTGCCCCATCCCTGGCAGTGCTCAAGGCCAGGTTGGAC
>JARCZZ010037642.1:17406-37909 GCA_030323915.1 Brotogeris chrysoptera | reverse complement strand
TTCCAATGCAAACCATTCTGTGATACCTTGATTTGTGTTTCTCATCCCTGCCCTGTTTCATATTCCAGGAGGAAGGCCCGCCAGGCAAAGGCTCGACGCATCGCTCCCCGTCCTGTGGCTGGGCCCATTCGGCCTATAGTGAGGTGCCCTACTATCAGGTACCACAAAAAAGTCCGTGCTGGCAGAGGCTTCAGCCTAGAAGAGCTTAAGGTAAGTACAGCACACTGATCCCAACCCAGTCAAATTCACTCCAGGTTGGAGCTTGGCCTGTTCTTCCATGTATAGACATGTGCCAAGCTGTCAGTATTTGGTGGCACTGGCTCAGCTGTGGGAGACACGGAGAGTTGCTGCTCTGCAGGGTCACAGAAAACACTGGTCTTGCCTTTCCTTTAACCAGGGAGTGGGGATGCAGTGTATGTCAGAGTGAAGGGTGGCTTTGTATAGTGGTCAGACTGCTAAAGTCCTTTCCTGAAGGCTCTGGAAGAGCCTTCATTGAGCCTCCTCAGCTTCTTTCGGGGAGTGAAAGGCCAACAGCCTCTTCATTAGATTCTTTTGTTACTTTGAAACACGTTTCTGCTAATCCCAGAAATGTTAGGCAGCATGAGCCTGTTCCTGTTGTGGGCTAAATAAACCAGAATAAACCATTGTTCAACTTACTTCAAGAAGAAGGTGATGTTGCCAGGACAGGGACCTCTGCACCATAGCTTGACATACGTGAGACCATTTTTTGTGCAGTAGGCATGAGTTGGTTTGGGAACAATATAAATTCTGTGGGATTCAGGAACCTTTCCTGTGACCTTCCCAGATGTGCTGAACCAATGAGCAGTTACAGGCTGGATTGTGGAGCTCCCACCAAAGTATTTCCTCACAGTGTGCAGGAATAATCATCAGGGCTTGCTGGCAGCCCACAGCTGCCTTTTGTGTGGTGTTTAGCATCTAATTAAAGCATTTCTAACAGTGAAATTAGAGCATTGAAGCAGTAAAATTGTTTTTCTGTATGTCAGATGCTTCATTACTTCAATTTTTGGGTATTGGGGGAATGCAAAATGGTATGCAGATGTTTATCTTTAGACAGAAGATGAAGTTATTTCTTGCTTAAGAGGGTTACAAAAAATACTCATTTACTGGAGCTTCCTGTATGAGGTGAACCAGAGCTATCTGGGCAGTGACTTGATAAATTTCTGTCTTGTGTGTATCAGAGTTTAAATGTCCCCCTTGTGATCACGCGGGGGTTGCGCTTTGCTCTCCTGAGGAAATCCCACTGCAAAAACGACTGTAATTCAGTGAAACATTCTCAGCACTAAAATACAGACACCCCAGTGCCCGTTGTCTGTGCCACGTGGGTCTCTCTTCCCCACCCTCACACTGCCAATAGGATGCTTGATCAGATGTGGTTCTCCACACTCTGCAGCCGTGACAACTCTGGCTGATGACCCGAGCAGCTCCCGGCAGTGTTAGTGGGGCTTGTCGGATGCTGACACCACACACTCTGCTCTCTCTTCAGCTTGCTGGCATCAACAAAAAGTTTGCCCGGACTATTGGAATCTCTGTGGATCCACGGCGACGTAACAAGTCCACGGAGTCCCTGCAAGCCAACGTGCAGAGGCTGAAGGAGTACCACTCCAAGCTCATCCTCTTCCCAAGGAAGCCGGCTATGCCGAAGAAGGGAGACAGCTCTGTAAGTAGTTGGCTGCCAGAAATGTTTAGAATCACAGAATAGTTTGGGTTGGAAGGAACCTTCAAAGGTCGTCTGGTCCACAGTTTCCCAGGGTCTGTTTCTGATTGTCAGTCTGCCCACCCCAGTGCTGTGTGGTCAGGCAGTGTTTGTTGAGCTAGGGACTGCCAAGGTGCTGAATGAGCCCCTCAGATGTGGGGCCTGATCCCTTGAGTGATCTGCTGTGAGCTTTGATCATTGCCCAACCAGTTCGCTTTCAGACTATGATGCTAGATAGTTAGACTAGCTGAAAAGTCCACATGGAGTTCTGGTCTGCCTTGGAAAGGGAGAGGAAAGCAAGGATAAACTCTTCAGTAGAGTAGTTCAGTGAAAGCCATCTGCAAGGGAGTGTTTAGAAGGTTGTTGCTGTTGGCTCACAAAAATGCTTTTAGTTTAAATCCCACCAAGATGCAGAGTATGGTTGGTCCCTTGGCTCTGCCCATGGTACATGCTTCCCATGGGAAACAGTGGTGTGCTCAGCCTGTCCTCAATCTTCTGGAGAGTCAGCTTTGAGCCAGTCACCCACAGCAGAGCCCACCACACTCAGGGGGCTTTTTGAAATTGGAGGAAGGGCCTGAAGCTCCTCTACCAATAGATGGATACTGAAATACTGTTCCAAATGGTTTAAATCAGCTATTTAAACCAAAACTTGATTCATTTTTGTTTCATGCCACACTCTTACAAGAAGCTGGAGTTAGCCTTAGAAGGAATTGCTGCAGAACACACTGGGTATCCAACTAAAACCACACAGTAGATGTCAATGTTTGTCCAGCTGGCAGGACTCCTAGAAGGCCACTGCTTCTCCAGGCAGATCCGGGCTGATGGATAGCCAGGCAGAGCACGGGTTGTCGATGCGGCACGGTTGTGCCAAATGCTCCTGAAATGCTGAAGTTGTTATACACAGTGCATTGAGCTGGGTACCGGTGCTCAGGGCACGCTTCTGACCCAGCTGCCAGCCCAAGAAGTTTTAAATGCTTTTTCCATGATGGGTTTTGTCCTTTTGTTCCGCAGGCTGAGGAACTCAAGATGGCAACTCAGCTGACTGGACCTGTTATGCCGATCAAGAATGTAAGTGTGACTAAATCGTGTTTTCTGTGTGATAATTGAGATGTGAGCTCCATGGAGAGGATTTTCCTGCTGTTCTGCAGCTCAGGGTTGCTGTCTCCAGACACTTCCCGTCCCGGGGCAAAGAAAAGCAGGAGCAGGTCGACCTCATCGTTGTCTTTTGACACAAGTACCTTGGTCTGTTTGTTTCCTCACTGTTGCAGAGCAGACTGCAAAGAACTAATTAGTTGGAGCTCTGCTAAGCTTAGTCAGCTGAGAAGGTCCTTAAATCGTGTTCTGGAGAAGAGCTCCAGTGTCAGGGGTTCTGATGCGTTGGTTGGGAATAATCACGTGTAGTCAGCACTTACTTGTCTCAAACCCCTGTTGCTTCCAAAAGGCGCTGTTGATATGTGTTAGCACCACACACCTGACTCAGATCCCATGTTGGGCTTGTTTGGTGGGTTTTTTTCCCTGGTATATTCTGGCAAATCAGGAATGGGTTGAAATGGGGTGCCTGAGTGAGTGATGCTGAGGGCAGGGCCTGTAGATGGCACAAGTGCTCCGTTCACAGCACCACAGAGTGAGCGACGGAAGCCAAGCGAGATTAATTGTGTTGAGCTTTGAACGCGGTCCCTGGGAGGCTCTGGTTGCAGCCTGACTGTCTGTGCTTTCTCCACCAGGTTTTCAAGCGGGAGAAGGCTCGTGTTATCTCTGAAGACGAAAAGAACTTCAAGGCTTTCGCCAGCCTGCGCATGGCTCGGGCCAATGCCCGGCTCTTTGGCATCCGCGCGAAGCGCGCCAAAGAGGCGGCAGAACAGGATGTGGAGAAGAAGAAATGAGCTGTTCTCCCCAGAACTGTCAATAAAAAACGTGGAAACACAAGTGTGCTGTCTTTTCAGGGCAAACATATGGAACCGAGCCACCCCGCTCCGCAGCGAGTGTGTGTGTGCTGGTGTGGATTGTGGTGATCGAGACTCCCCACTTCCCTGGAAGTGAGTGGAACCAGCACTCTGCAGGGAGGGCTCTGCTCCGTCTGCAGGGCTGCAGCCTGTGCTCCCTCCCACCCCTCACTGGGTCTGCCCCCATGGAGCACTGTGAGGGGGGATTTTCAGGGGAACCCTCCTCCCTGGTAGGATATCTGCTTCCCATTAAATCACTTTGGATTTGATGGCTTCCACAGCTCTGTGTGCTGTTGTGTGTGAGGCAGAGCAGTTGGTGGGTGTCACCCTTGGGGGCTCAGCAGTCCCTTGCCCCACAAGCCTCACCCTGGTCCTGCGGTGTTTGGGGAGGGTAGAGATGTGCCACATCCATAGCCAGGATAACCAAAGCCCTGCCCTGGTTTGTCTGAATCTTTAAGCCAGTTTTTTTAGGGGAAATACCTTGATGGCCTTAAAGAGAAGGCCAGCCCTGCTCTGGGGAAGGGTCTGGGGCATCTGGCCTGTCCTTATGGGTGTTGTGGGGCTCCTGGGCACCGAGTGCTGCAGGGCAGGGGGTGGTCGGGTCATGGCCGAGGTGGTGGGCTCTGTCCTGCTGCAGGGAGCTGCCATTTGCTGGCTGACCAGCTCTGGTGCTGGTGCCGCTTCGCAGCCTGGATGCGCTGTGAGTGCCGGGATAATGGAATCATTCATTTTGTCAAACTCTGAAGCGATGAAGCGCTCCGGTGCAGGGACCGCAGCACAGCTGAATGAACCCAAGGGTGCTCCTACACCCAGGCAAGATCTGCCCGGCATGGGCCTCTCTGCCCAATCCCTCCCTGCCTGTGCCATGGGGCTGCGGGAGGAGCAGGGAAGCAGGATGGCCTATTTCTGCCATGCAGGCTGGGGATTAGCTCCCAAAGCCCAGGGCCCTCGTGCTCATTAGCCCTATCTGCATTTTAATCCCTCCGAATGTGAGCTAATTACATCATATTTCATAAAGGCGAGCTGGCAGCATCACGGCTCTGGGGTGATGGGGGGGTGTGTGCCGGGGCATGGGGTGTGGGTCTGGGTGCTCCATCATGTGGGGAGCGCACCCAGCGGTTTGGGGCTCCCCATCCTTGCACTGGGCTGTTCCTGTGTGGGGCTGCCCCCAGGATGGGCCCTGGGGACCCCATGGGGAGCAGCGGTGGAGGGCGAGGGGTTGTGGGGTGCTGGAAACGTGGGCTGTGTACCGGGGGCTCGGCTGGAGCGGGAGCATCCGTCCTGGCACGGCCTCTGGTGGCAGGGACCCGGCTGGGACACGGTGCCTGCGGGTGGGCTCAGTGCCGGAGCCGGCAGCGAGGCAGTTAACGGAGCTTTGTCATCTCCCTCTTAGGGCTTCGCTCCCGAACTGCAGCTTGAGTCAGTTGTGTGGAGGTGGCAGCGGCGGCAGCTCCGGCTGGCACACCGGCTCCGGCTGGCACACCGACCCCAGACCCGTGCGGAGCCCAAGGCACCGGCACCCAGGTGAGGGGGTTCGGAAAGCGGGGTGGGATCCGGCGCCCTCTCCGCTGGGGGTTGCCAAGGGGTGCCCGTGGTCCTGGGGATGAGGGCAGTACCCTCCGGAGATGGAGCACTGGAGCTGTGCGCGGGGTTGCCTGTGCCATGCGTGGCTTCGCTGGGAAGCTTTGGCTTGAGCTGGGCATGGCCGGAGGGCAGCTCTGCCCCAGATCCTGCCCAAGCCAGGCAGCCCCAGGGGCTGGGGCTGGGGCTGGCAGAGCCCCTTGATGACCCGTCACTGCAGCATCACTTGGCTGAGCATCACCACCACCGAGGTGCAAGGTGGCCCCTGCCCCAGCGCAGGGGAAGTCCCCCCTAACCCGAGCGCCACGAGCCCTGCCTGGTGCAGCAGGATGCGGCCAGCGCTGCCAGCATCGCCCAGCAGCGCAGACAAGGGTCTGGGGTCCCCACTGCCTGCAGGGACCGGAGGGGAGTTTGTGCTCCCCGGCACCAGGATGGTCGACCCCAGTCCTGCACGGCCTCACAGCCCCACTTGGGAGCTAATCCTGCCCCTCGGTGGGGCTGGGGCAGAGCTAGGCATGGCTCCACAGGACCCCTGCTCGGCCCCTGGTGCTGTTGGGTGACTGCCATAGGGCAGGCTGGTGCTCGGAGGTACCGGGCAGCATCACGAAGGGTGACCCAGCTCCGGCTCACCTCATTGTGCTTTCATGTCTTACAGGGCTCTGTGGAGCCACCGGGACTGGAACCAGCCCCCCCCACTTCAAACGGGGTCCCCTCCACGCACCGGAACATCCCATCAACGCGCCAGGGACCTGCCAGACCGCGCGCGCCTGGCACCGTGGGGCAGCGTGCCCCGGGCATGACGGGTGCCTGCACGGCTCCCTGACAGCAGCGAAGGCAGCAGCCCCACTGCCCCCCACATGCCCTTCTCCCACGGAGCCGCCTGCCCCCCACCTCGCCCGGCCCCCCAGCGCCCCATGGTCACCATGGGTGAGGCGCAGGAGCCGTCCCCGCAGGCCTCGCTGGCCGTGCTCTCCAAGGTGGAGCTGCGGGTGAGCTGCAAGCACCTCCTGGACCGCGACACGCTCAACAAGTCCGACCCCTGCGTCCTGCTGCTGATGCAGTCCCAGGGACAGTGGACGGAGGTAGGAGGGTGGGGGGGCTCCGCCAGCACCCACTGCGGCGGGGAAGGGGCTGATTGCCATCGGGTGCCGGACGCAGAGTTTGTGTCGCCGTGATGGGGACAGATGTGGTGGTGGTGTCTGCGGAGCAGCTCCAGGGTGGCTGCAACGCCCATGGGGCGGGAGATGGAGCGGGAGCCAGCATGGTGGGTGCAGGAGATGGTGGAGAGCTGGGTTCAGGGTGCAGAGCAGGATACAAGGGGCAGGAGATGATGGAGAACAGGGGTGCAGGGGGCAGGAGATGGTGGAGAACGGTGCAGGGTGCAAGAAATGGTGGAGAACAGGGTGCAGAGCAAGGTGCAGGAGATTGTGCAGGGCAGGGTGCAGGAGACCATGGGGAGCAGGGTGCAGGGTTCAGAGCAGGGCGTAAGGTGCAGGAGACGGTGCAGAGCAGGGTGCACACAGAGGATGCTGGATGCAAGGTGCAAAGCTCACAGCGCTGGGTGCAGGGAACAGGGTGCAAGGTGTAGGCTCACGGGGCAGGGCAGGGCGCTGTGGGATGCTTACAGTGCATGGGGCCAGTGCAGGCATCTCAGTCTGACTGAAGCTCTGGGGCTCTGTCAGGGTCAGGCAATGGGGTGCTCAGTGCATGCCTCCATCTCAGCACCACTGCCGTGGGGCAGAGCTAAGGGACATCTTGGCCACCTCTGGGCTGGTCTCACCTTGCTCAGGACCAGGACAGCACCTCAGAGCAGGGTCAGGATGGGCCTTGCAGCCGTGCGCTCCTCACTGCCCTGCACTCTGTGGTCGTGGCACTTGGCTGGCGCTGGCGCTGGGGCCGGGATGGCTCCTTCCCATCACTCCCCACGGATTAGCTCTGGGCTGGCACCGGCAGCTCCACGCTTGCACGCTTGCTAATCACCGCTGCTCAGCCGGCAGATTGAGCGCTAAATCCCTCAGCGTGTAATTGACTCCGCTCGACTGAGCCAGAGCTGGAGCCAGGGTGGGCTGTGAGGGGCCCCGTGCCAGGCTGTGCCGTGCCGAGCCAGCTGCACCCTATGTGCCACACTGTGCCGTGTTCCACACGTCCTGACACAGCCCTGGACATACTAGAGGGGCTGGCACCGGAGGGGCTGAAGCGACCCAAAGCGCTTTGATGGGTCCGTGGGGCTATAGGCATGGTGCTGCATGGATTGGATCTGCTGTACCTTGGCCACCCCACCTCGGAGGGTGCCCATAGGGTCCGGATGGTGTGGGTTCAGCAGACGCTGCTGTTCCAGGCAGGTGGTGGGCAGGGGACGGAGGCTGGCGAGGTGCCCTGGCCAGGATGTGATCCACTGAGTCAGCGCCACAGGGATGCGATGTGCGGGAGGCTCCTGGAAGGCGCTCAGTGCTTGGTGCCAGCGCAACCAGAGATGCTGAGCACCCCCCGCCTGCCACGGCCATGGTGACCGGTGACTGGTACCCCTGCCCTTGGCCAGCTCAGGGTAGGAGCAGAGGGGCTTGTCCTGGGCACCAGCTCGTTGCTCCCGCTTGGTTGGAGCTCTGGCAAACCGTGGTCCAGAGGCAGAGCATCCCCTTGAGCTGACCACAGGGTTTGCCCTGGTTCCTGAAGGGGGGCAGTGCTTCGGAACCTGAGACCTGGTAGGGCGCACGCGTCCCTGCCCAAGCCAAAACCAGGGCTGCCTCCAAGCGCTGTTTGCATGGAAACTGCTGGATGTGCAAGGCTGGTCCTCCCCAGCAGCTGTCCGGCTTCCCCCATGTCTGCATCCCTGAGCTAACCCCGGCCCTGGATGAGCTCTGGCATCCCAAGGCCTTGTGCCGCTCCTCTGGTCCTGAGCTGGGCTGTGCCCCCGCTGCCCCCCATCCGAGCTCTGTCCATGCAGGTGGACCGCAGCGAGGTCATCAAAAGCAACCTCAACCCCGTGTTCGCCAAGATCTTCACGGTGGATTACTACTTCGAGGAGGTGCAGAAGCTGCGGTTCGAGGTGTACGACAGCCACGGGCACGCCGGCGTGGGCACGCATGATGATGACTTCCTGGGGGGCATGGAGTGCACCGTGGGGCAGGTGAGCTGGCGGCCCCCACCCCAGGGACACGCGCTGGTGGTGTCCCCAACCCGATCCCTCGGCTTTTGCAGATCGTGGCACAGAAGAGGGTGACGAAGCCGCTGTTCCTCAAGTACGGCAAGTTCGCGGGCAAGTCCACCATCACGGTGAGCGGCACCATGAGATGCATGGGTGGCACCAGGCTGGGACCCTGCGGGGGCACCAGAATGGGGCACATGGGTGGCACTGGACTGGGGTGCTGGGATGGCATCGATCTGGGACATATGGGTGGCGCTGAGCTGGGTCAATGAGGTGGCACTGAGTTTGGGGGGGTTACACTGAGCTGGGGCATATGGGTGGTGTCCCCCCCCCAGTGTTCATATGGGGGGTGTCCCCCCCCCCCCCTTTTCCAGCTGTCACCCAGCCCCGCAGCCCACCAGGCTCTCAGGGATGGGGAGGGCTCAGGGTCCCACTGCTGTTTGTCACCCTGCGGGGTGCCCACCATGCCGGGGCAGGCACATGGCGCTGCGTCCCCCGCTGGGGTAACACTCTGCCCCTGCAGGCAGGGAGGGCAGGGGGACAAAGGCGCTGAGCACCCTGTGGCCGCCTCTCCTCGCAGGTGATCTCGGAGGAGATCTCGGGGAACAACGGCTACGTGGAGCTCGCCTTCCGGGCCAAGAAGCTGGATGACAAGGTGAGCCGTGTGCCAAGGCAAGGAGCAGGGGTGGGCAGGGCACAGCGTGGGCTCTACCCCGTGCTTCCTCCTCCAGGACCTCTTCAGCAAGTCGGATCCCTTCCTGGAGATCTACCGCATCGACGACGACCGCAGCGAGCAGCTCGTGTATCGCACAGAGGTGAGGCTGGGCAGCACCCGACCCACAGCCGGTCCGCGGCCGCTGCCCAGACCCACTGAGCCCCTTGCCCCGCAGGTGGTGAAGAACAACCTGAGCCCCATCTGGGAGCCCTTCAAGGTCTCTCTTAACTCACTCTGCAGCTGTGAGGAGAAGAGGAAGCTGAGGGTGAGGAAGGGCAATGGGGACCCCCCATTGCTGGGGCACGTGTACCCAGTGGCTGGGCATCCCAAACCATTGGCAATGGTGGGGGGTCAGTGCCAGGGCTGGGTGCAGTGTGGGGTGCATGGTCCATCCCAGCCTGGCACTGCCCAGCCATGGCTGAGCCATGTCTTGGTGCAGTGTGTGGTGTGGGACTACGACTCGCGCGGCAAACACGACTTCATCGGCGAGTTCTTCACCACCTTCGAGGAGATGCAGAAGGCGATGGGGGAGAACAAAGTAGGCACAGAGATGAGGGGATGTGGGGACAGCTTGTGGGGTCTTCCCTCTGTGCAATCAGCAGATCCCCTTCCAAGAGGCACCTCCCAGCTCCTCCGCTGGTTTGGGGGTTGTTCTCTTGCTGCCCCTCTCTTTGGGGAAAGGATGGTGGGTTTGTTCTCCCCAGGGAAAATTGGATCCCCCCCCCGGGTTGGCTGAGAGTGAAGGAAGGCAGCTGGGCTCTGGGGTTGTGGGGCTGCGGGGTTCGGGGGCTGTGGGGCCACAGGCAGCATGGGTGCGATGTGCTGCAGGTGCAGTGGGACTGCATGAACCCCAAGTACAAGATCAAGAAGCGCAACTACAAGAACTCGGGGGTGGTGGTGCTGCTGGACCTGAAGGTGGGTGCCCGCATGCGGGCTGCTCCGTGCCGTGCTCCGCTGCCGTGGGGCGGCGCGGGGCAGGCGCGGCTGACGCGGGTCCCTATGGAAGATCCACAGGGTCTATTCCTTCCTGGACTACATCATGGGCGGCTGTCAGATCCACTTCACGGTGAGCAGCATCCCCCGTCCTGAAGCACCAGGGGGCAGGCTCCGGCCGGTGCCCGTGCTGCGGGGCCGGGGAGCCGCGCTGGCGGAGTACCCCCCGACCGTGTGGGGACCCTCTCCTCCATCCCCTCTCTCAGGTGGCCATCGACTTCACCGCCTCCAACGGGGATCCCCGGAACAGCTGCTCCCTGCACTACATCAACCCCTATCAGCCCAACGAGTACCTCAAGGCGCTGGTCGCGGTGGGAGAGATCTGCCAGGACTACGACAGGTCGGTTGGTCCAGCAGGCTCGGGGTGCTGGTGACCCCGGTGCTGGTCACACTGGTGTTGGTCACCCTGGTGCTGACATTGCCGGGGCTCCTTGCACCCCTTGCAGCGATAAGAAATTCTCAGCTCTGGGCTTCGGTGCAAGGATTCCCCCCAAGTATGAGGTAAGGGGGTGGTTGTGTGGCGGGACCCCAGGGATGTGCTTACCCCTCCTTGCACCCTTGGCCATGGCTCCTATGGGGCCATGCAGGAGCCGGGGTGGGCGCTGGCTGCCCCCTCTCCTCTCCCCCTCCAGGTCTCCCATGATTTCGCCATCAACTTCAACCCCGATAACGATGAGTGTGAGGGTGAGTCCAGCCCTGGACAGGCCCGGTCCCATGGCCCCGCTGTGCTGGAGCCCCGTGCTGCCGGGACATCCCCTCTCATCCCTGGCTTCCCCCGCAGGCATCCAGGGTGTTGTGGAGTCCTACCAGAGCTGCCTGCCCAAAATCCAGCTCTACGGCCCGACCAACGTGGCCCCCATCATCTCCAAGGTGGCTCGTGTGGCGGCCAACGAGGAGCGGACCAAGGAAGCTTCGGTACGCACCCACTGTCCCCAGCCACTGGTTCTGCACTGGGCTGAGGCCTCGCACGCTCACACCACTTGTGGCTGCTCTAACATCAGAGCCAAGCCCTTGTCTTGTCCCGCATGGGCTGGCAATGGGGATGAGCACCCCCCACCCAGAGCTTCCCTTTCCCCCCCACAGCAATACTTCATCCTCCTGATCCTGACGGATGGAGTGGTGACGGATATGGCGGACACGCGGGAGGCCATCGTCCGCGCCTCCTACCTGCCCATGTCCATCATCATCGTGGGGGTGGGCAACGCCGACTTCACTGACATGCAGATCCTGGACGGGGATGACGGCATCCTGCGCTCCCCCAAGGGCGAGCCCGTCCTGCGGGACATCGTCCAGTTCGTCCCCTTCCGGGAGTTCAAGAACGTGAGTGGGGCACTGGGGATCCTCCTGTCCCTTCCATCCCCACCTATCCCCACGGCAGCACCAAGCATCACGGCACAGCAAGCCATGGATGCTGTTCTGCGCACCGCGGTGAGTGCTGTGGTGGCCCCGGCTCACCCGTGTCCATGGTGTCCCCTATCCCACAGGCATCTCCAACAGCCTTGGCCAAGTGCGTGCTGGCGGAGGTGCCCAAGCAGGTTGTGGAATACTACAGCTACAAGGCCTTCCCCCCTCGTTGCCCCCGCTCAGAGACCCCAGACTCCAACTTGCCACAGTGAGCCCCTCAGCGTGGCATGGGGACCGATGGGGTCCCCGCCACACCTCAGCCCTGCCATAGCCCCCTCCTCGCCGGGCCGGGGGGCACCAGGAGCCGGCAGCGTGTCCCCACTGGCAATGGGGATATGGGGACATTCCCGGTGCCCTGGTGCAGGACTCCCTGGCCGGCATTGCCCACCCCCGGTGCTCAGCACCTCCCCGCCTGTTTCCGCTTGGTCCCTGTTGTCCCTGTGGTCCTCTCAGTCCCCGCTTGTCTGTTGCTGTGACATCGTTTAGAGGCTGCATGACAAACCCCCCTCGGTGTGTGGGGCCCCCAATAAAGCAACCAGCCTTGTGCTCGTGCTATGTGCTCTCTGGGTGCTGACACCAAACCTCTCTCCAGGCGATCTGTGTGGTGCAGGCAAAGGGACAGGCAGCAGCTGTGGTGCTGTCTGTGTCCTCTTGTGCCCCTCACTGTGCTGCCCAGCGTCAGGCAAGAGCTGAATGTGGCCCCGTCCCCGCCTGCCCCTATATTTAGGGGGATTCGTGACTGGCAGCTTGCAGGGCAAGCCTTTCGAGCCGAGGCGCCTTTGAGCAGCCGCTGCTTTCAAGTTGTGTGGAGCCACCGTCCATCCCGCTGTGCCGCAGCTCCGAAATCCAGGCCATGGGAGCAGAGGCAGAGCTGGCGCTTTGCTCCTGCCCCTGCCCAGCACATTGCCTCTGCCGAGAGCCACGTGCCGTGTGCTGTGCGATGTGCACCACATGCCACGTGCTGTGTGCCACACACCATGTGCCGTGCTGTGTGCCATGGGTCCTATGCCACATGTTATGCCATGCGCTGCGTGCTCCATGTCATACGTGCATGCAGTGTGCTCTGTGCCATGTACCATGTGCCATGTGCTGTGTACTCTGCCATGTGCTGCCTACTCATGTCATGTGCCACATGCCATGTGCTGCATGCTGCATGGCATGTACTGTGCTGAATGCCATGTGCCAGCGCGCTTTGCCATGTCCTATGTGCTGTGAGCCACATGCAATGTGCTGTGTGCCATGTGCCACGTGCCGTGTTCCATGTGCCACGTACCTCATGCCATGTGCCACCTGCTGTGCACTTCATGGTATATGCTCCATGCTGCACCATGTGCCATGCACCCTGTGCTGCATGTCATGTGCCACATACTGTGTGCCATGTGCTACATACTCTGCCGTGCGCTGCTTACCACATGCCACAAGCCGCATAGCATGTGCTGCATGCTGCATGCCGCATGCCATGCACTGTGCTGCATGCCATGTGCCAATCTGCTGTACGATGTGCTGTGTGCCACGTCTCATCCTCCATGTGCCATGTACCACATGCCATGTGTCACCTGCTGCATGATTCATCCTATGTGCTCCATGTTACATACACCATGTGCCACCCCATGTGCCATGCGCCCTGTGCTGCGTTGCATGTGCTGCATGCCACGTGCCACACTGGGCCATGTGCAGCGCACCAAGCGCTGTGCCCTGTCTGCTGCACCAAAAGCCAGGTTGCACTCACTCTGTGCCGTTCACCCCCTGGCATGTATTGTGTGTACCGCGCCACGTGCCATGTGCCCTTCACCCCGTGCCACGCACTGCGTGTCGCTGTCCCGGTGCCAGCGGTTGCTCCTGGGCGGGTGACATCCTCTGGGGTGGGGTGTGACCCAAGGCCACCACAGCAACTGAAACTGGGGCCTGGGGCAGCGGCCACCCCAAAGCCACACGAGTGTCACTGAGCTGGGCTCGGGGATGCTGCTGTCACCGGGGATGCTCTGCCACCATCCTGTCCCCATCCGGCAGCGCAGCCACGCTGACCGACCGTGCCGGCCACTGGCACTCCGGCACAGAGCACCCTGCCCACACCTCCCCGTCCACCCGTGTATTTATAGATCCTGATTCATCTCTTATAAAGCAGGATAATAGACGTCGCCATAGAAACCCAGCGCCTGATGAGCTGCGCTGGCTGCGGCTCAGTGTGGGCAGGGGGCTGACCTGCTACCTCAATCCATGGGTGCCCCACCGGTGGGTGCAGAAGGACCCCATGGGGATGGGGGTGCCCAGCGTCACCGCAGCTGCACCCACCAGCGTGGGGAGCGGTGGCTACGTGAGCAGGGAGACAGTGCCACCGGGCTGCAGTGACAGAGCCCCAGTGAGGGTCTCATTGCCTGCACGCCGCTCAGTGCAGCCCTTTCAAAGGGTCTGCTCATGCCAGGACCGAGCCCTCAGCCCCTGCTCCCCGACACAGCGCCACATGGACCCAGTGGGTGATGTTTAATTAAGCCAGGGGTTAATTATTGACAGTGCCTGCGCTTCCCAAGTGGTTTGATAGCGGCAATTCCTTGGAGCACGGCAGGACACGGGCTGGGGGTGCTCAGGGTGCTGGGGAGGTGAGATCGCAATCTCTGGGTGCAAACACACCAGGAAGGAGGAGGGAACCCAAAGGCATCATGAGGGGTGCACCGGGGCTGGGTTGGGGGGGCAGAGGGTTCACCCTGGCAGCCCTGGGTGCTGCTGAAGGAGCCAGCTCCGTGCCATGGGCTCCACCAGCGCTATAGATCCATGCTGCGCTGCCCCTGCACTGCCCACCCGGCCTCTGCCTCCTCCACTGAGCAGATCCCTTGGGACGGGTCCCCCACCCTGCTGGTGCCGGCGGCTCCTGCCGCTCCCCACTTCCCACCCCACGCCCTGGGAATGCCAGGCTGGGAACAGCAATAAATATTTATTTCCATGGGGTGGAAGAAGGTCACGGCCATACACAACCCCCCCCGCCCCGGGCAGGAACCCGGGGGTAGCCAGCAGTGCCCCCATCCCCAGGGAGGTGTCATGCAGACAGGCCTCCCCAGCACCAGAGCCCCAGCTCCAGTCCCTGGGGTGGTGCATGGGGCTTTGGGGGGTGTCCCCATGCAGGCTGCATCCCCTTCAGCAGGGCTCAGGGGGCCAGCCTCATTGTGCAGTGGCCTCCCTGTCACCCCAAAGCCCTTCAGGCCATGGGCCAGTGCACGGGCAGCTCCAGGTCACCCATCTCCTCCTGATAGAGGCGGTTGAAGAGTGCATTTTGCCATGGGGAGAAGTGGTCCCTCCAGTCCCCCACAACGCCTGTGGGACGGAGGGGACACGGCGGCAGGGACACTGCAGCCAGGATCAGCCGTGTCCCCGCCGTGTCCCCTCCACCCCCTCCCCCTCACCTTTCCTCATGAAGCATCCCTGGCTGTGGTCCATGATCTCGATGGGGATGAGGGAGTAGTTGGCCATGGCATTGTCACGCATGGTGGCGAAGCTGCAGTGCTGCTCCAGGGCTGCCAGTGTCTCCGGTTCCAGCGGGCAGCCCAGGAAGGCGCAGAGCCGCTGCGCGGTGCCACGCAGGTCCTGCAGCGAGGGGGACAGTCAGACCATGGCAGCCATGGGGACAGGGATGGGGACAGGGACGCGCCAGGGCTCACCTGGTGCAGCTCCTCATAGGTGACATAGAAGATGTCCAGGAGCTGCCGCTGACCCAGCCAGCCCTTGACATGGTCGAACCAGGAGCCGTAGTGCACTGGGGGAGGCGGGAGGTGATGGGGAGCCCTTGTGGCTGAGCCCCAGTACCGCAGGGGCTCCCCAGCCCTTACCTGTGCCCTCGAGGAACTGCGTGAGGAAGGTGTCGAAGGATCCAGGGTCGGGCAGGAACTTGGCCAGGTGGTGGAAGTGGTAGAAGGAGACAGCGACGTCCTTGGGGTTCCTGGCCACGTAGATCACCTATGGGGGGGGGGGACAGCGTCAGCCCCACGGCGGGGGGATTCCACTCAGAAAGCCCCAGGCAATCACCCAGCCGTGGGAAGCCCCACGGACACGGGATGCCCCTGTGGGGACTCCCCAGCCCATCGCAGCCCCTCACCTTGGCCTTGCTCTGCTGCAGGGCAGGGGCCAGAACGCGGGCGGGCAGATGGGTGGTGATGAGCCGGCACGCGGCCGTGTCCTGCATGTCCTGCAGGGCCTCCCTGAAGTAGATCTGCTCCAGCCACGGCGCCCGCTCCCAGTTGGGGATGGTCTTGGCCGGGAGGACGTCCCCGTGGCTGAACAGCAGCGTCAGGATCTCCTGCATCCAGGTGGTGCCTGCAGACACGGGCATCAGGGCAGTGCATGCAGGGCACCATGCAGCGCGGCACAGTGTGACGCGGCACATCCCACCGTGGCATAGCACAGCACAGTGTGGCACAGCACAGCATCATATAGCACAGCCTGGCACGGCACAGGGCCCATCTCAAAGGCTCAGCGCAGCACAACGTGGCACAGAGCAGAGCTCTATGGGACCCTCTGCCAACGGGGCGGTGGGGCCGGGATGCGGCTGAGGCAGCGCAGGGAATGGCTGCCTCCCCCCTCGGGACAGTGGTTTTGGGGTAAGGGACCCCATGGCTGGGGCCGGGGGTCCCCGCACTGCGCCCAGAGGCTGCGGGAACGGCGGGGTCCTGCCTGCCGCTGGGCTGGCCCCGGGCCCGGCCGCCTCCCGGCCGGCACAGACAGGAACGGCGGGGCTGTGCGGCACAGCCTGCCCCTGGTCCCCTGCCCAGCCTGGGGGTCCCAGCCCTGCCCCACTGCCCCGCGCACCCAGCAGGGTCCCCGAGGCACCCTCCGGGCCCCCCGCCCCGACGGCCCTCACCTGATTTGGGGTAGGTGGCGATGACCACGTCGGTGGGGCGGAACGGGAAGGTGACGGCAAAGCCGAGAGACTCCTGCGTGTGAAGGTGCCCCGGCAGGGAGATGCCGGAGAAGGTCTCGGTCACATCCAAGCGCTCCATGTCCCTGCCGCTGCCAGGTTCGCGGCAGGAACCGGCCTTAAATAGCTGCAAAAGAGGAAGCTGTCCCGGCGGGCGGGAGGCGCATTCCTGCCGGGGGGCCGCGGATCCGGCCACGCTGGGGCCATCGCCGGGAGAGCGCTGCCTACGGGACGGCCCCGGGACTGATTTACCCCCGGGATGGGATGGGGGTCCCACATGGCCGGACCACTGCAGCCAGAGGGGCCGGGGGGACCGGGCACCTCACTCACCTGGAGGTGGGAAGAGTGACGGGAGCCTCACTGGTGAGAGCATCCCACGGTGCCAGCCCCACACTGTGCCCCACGTGGCGCTCCCTATGGCTGGCACTGTGCTGGAGGAAGGGATTCCCATCCCAGCGCACTCTGGGACAAGGAGCGGGGTTGTTTCCATGTGGCTCCACGCCATTCCCAGGAGCCCCGCGGTGCCTCTTGCCACACATGACACAGCAGCATCAGTGTCCCCACACTGCAGCCCCCACCATGGCCACTGCGCTGTGGGTTCCAGGGATGCCTCAGTATCCTCCCCACGATGCTGCAGAGGGCCCATGGGGTGGGAGGAGCCCGGCACGCATCTGGCACCATTGGCACCCCCAGGGCCGGGCCACGCTGCTGCCCCACAGCCCCTCCATGGCGGGGAGGTGTCAGCACTTTGCCGAGGGGTGCGCAGGCACTTGGCCGCTCCCCAGCACCACGTCGGGGGGTGGCTCTGGGGTGGCCGGAGCCCATCCCAGCCTCGCCGCCCGCACGCAAGAGGAAAACATATTTCACAGCCGTAACAGACAGCATCCGTTCGAGCGTCCCAGGGACAGGGTGAGTGGGGGACAGGGGTGCCGGGGCTTGCCCATCAGTAGTCGGGGTGCTGGTGATGCCCGCAAGCGGCTGGGATGCTGTTGGGTACCAGCACTGGGCTGGGGGTGCCAGCACTGGGGTGGCCAAGGCGGGGATGAGAGCGGCACTTTTCCCAGCTAGGAGAATCTGTGCTTCGTTAGAGGGGTCGGGAGCATTCCCACAGCTATGCCACCCGGGAGGGCTGTGGCAGCCACCGTCACAGCGCCCTGGTGCCCACTGGCAGGGTTGGGAGCAGGGTACGGCTGCGGCTCCTGGTTACTCATTGACGGCGGGAGGGGACGGCCAGCGCAGGCAGCAGCAGCGGCGGCAGGTCACCACGGCTCATCCCCATCCGCACCGAGCAGGCGAGGATGCCGGGCAGGAGTGTGGTGGTGCTGGTGCTGGTGCTGCGCCTGCTTCTGCCCGGCGCCGGGCAGCAACACCGGGAGGAGGCCGAGCGGATCATGACGACCACGCCAGTCATCGACGGGTGAGCAAAGGTTGCCCAGCCCCGCACTGTGTCTGTCCCGTGAGGAAACCCCAGCCAGAAAACCCACCGGGGATGGCCCTGGGGGGGGATCCCCACGCCGGGCACCTCGGGGTGAGGGGAGAGCTCTCCCGGGGGATCCCCGTGCCTGGCACCCCAGGACCATGATGCTGAGGGGATCCCCAGGAGGTGCAGCCCAGCGGGAGCAGGCAGAGTGCTGGGAAGCCAGGGGCTGTCCCAGGGCAGTCCCCACTCAGGTCCCACAGGGTCGTGTCCTCAGGGAGGTCGCCGGTGTCTTGCCAGGACCATCAAGAGGCTCCCATCCTTCACAGGGTTCCCCCGTGGCACCAGCACCGAGTATAGGGTGCAGGACAGGGGGAGCTGGAGGACGTGGGGATGGATGCCTGAGGGGAGAAGTGGGAGGCAGCGGCCCCAGCACTTCCCCTGAGACACTGCTGGGAGCAGGACACGGCACAGCAGTGACGTCCTGTGGTGGTGACATTCCCATAGTGGTGACAGTGATTTCCTGCCCGCAGGATCCCGGCTGGCTCTCCGGGTGCGAGTGGGGCTGCAGGGATGCATGAAGGGTCCTTGGCCTCCTTCTGGCTCCCTGCCGGCCAAAGCAAGGACCCGGCTCTGGTTTTGGCAGAGGGAGCAGATGGGTGGGGAGGCTGATGATGGACGGACGGATGGATGGATGGATGGATGGATGGATGGATGGATGGATGGATGGATGGATGGATCAAAAGATGGAATGACTGAATTAAGGAATGATGGAATGGTGAATAAGGAATGGATGAAGGCATGCATGGATGGATGGGTGGATGCATGGATGGAGAGGCAGCCAGACAGCCCCTCACTCCTCTTTCCCCTTCCAGGCACAATGACCTGCCCTGGCAGCTCCTCAAGAGGTTCAACAACCAGCTTGGGCTGCCAGAGGCCAACCTCCTGCTGCTGAACGGCACTCACACCAACATCCCCAAGCTGCGCAGCGGGCACGTTGGGGGGCAGGTGGGACAGCAAGGGGACCGGGGGCACCGTGGGGTGGCACTGGGGACACCGTGGGGTGGCAGGGTTCTGGGTCCGGGCTCCCGGTGCTCACCGCGTGCTGCTGGGGGCAGTTCTGGTCGGCGTACGTGCCCTGTGACACGCAGAACAAGGACGCGGTGAAGCGCACGCTGGAGCAGATCGACGTGGTGCACCGCATGTGCGAGCACTACCCCGACACCTTCGCCTGCGTCAGCGACAGCGACGGTGAGCGGGCACAGGGCTGGAACGGGGGGGTGCCCCGAGGGACCCCGCAGCTGATGCCTCCCCCTGTCCCGCAGGCATCCGCCAGGCCTTCCAGAGCAACAAGGTGGCCAGCCTCATTGGGGTGGAGGGCGGGCACTCCATCGACAGCAGCCTGGGTGTCCTGCGCACCTTCTACCGCCTGGGCGTCCGCTATATGACCCTCACCCACAGCTGCAACACCCCCTGGTAGCAGCCCCCAAGGGGCACGGGGATGGGGGGACAGGGCCAATGTGGGAGCGCAGCTCGTAGCCGAGCAGGGGCACGCGCCCCGGGGTCTGCCCTGATGCTGTCCCCGCTCCGCAGGGCTGACAACTGGCTGGTGGACACGGGGGATGAGCCAGCCCTGCACCACGGCCTGTCATCCTTCGGGAAGGTGAGTGGAGACAGCATTGGCAGCGGAGCCTGTGAGCAGTGGCGTGGTGCCACCATAGCGGTACCCACCGGTGCCATGCTGTGGCATTAAGGCACGCAGAAGTGCCCTGGGTGCGCAGCGACCCTCACGCATCCTTCACCCGCCCCATCCCTGCAGATGGTGCTGGAGGAGATGAACCGCCTGGGCATGATCGTGGACCTGGCCCACGTCTCAGTGGAGACGATGAAGGTTGTGCTGAACCTCTCCAAAGCCCCCGTCATCTTCAGCCACTCATCTGCGTACAGCCTTTGCCGGCACAGTCGCAACGTGCCCGACGAGGTGCTGAGGATGGTGGTGAGTGCCGGGGCACGGCCATGGGCAGGGATGGGGGACAGCGTGGGGGAAGCTGGGCTAAGGGCCTCCTCTCCCCCAGGCCTCCACAGGCAGCCTGGTGATGGTCAACTTCTACAACGAGTACGTGACATGCGGGGACACGGCCACGCTGAAGGATGTCGCAGGTGAGGCGGGTGCCCGGGTTGGGGGTATCAGTGTCCCCCCTCTCGCTGCTTCACCCTGTCCCCTCGGCACCCGCAGACCACATGGACCACGTGAAGAAGGTGGCCGGCGCCCAATCCGTCGGCTTCGGTGGCGACTACGACGGGGTCTCAAGGTAAAGGTGATGGGTGCAGGATGGGCTGTGCCAATGGGACGGGGCAGCGTGTCCCCAGCACGGGGATGTGCCATGGGGGGGGTCTCCCCGTGCCCTGCTTTGGGGTGTGTGGGGCGGCTGCCCCGGCACAGCTGCGGGTGGTGCAGGCTCCCCACCGGCTTGGAGGATGTGTCCACGTACCCTGCGCTGGTGGCTGAGCTGCTGGCAAGGAACTGGACAGAGGAAGAGCTGAAGGCGGCCCTGGCCGAGAACCTGCTCCGTGTATTCAAGAAGGTGGAGGAGGTGAGAAGGGCACAGGGATGTACAGGACACTGGGACACATAGGGCACGGGGACACATAGGGCACGGGGACACATAGGGCATGGGGACACATAGG
>JARCZZ010037641.1:35358-52369 GCA_030323915.1 Brotogeris chrysoptera | reverse complement strand
CTGTGAATGCTCCATTGCTGGTGGTGTTCAAGGCCGGGTTGGACAGAGCCTTGGGTGACATGGTTTAGTGTGAGGTGCCCCTGCCCATGGCAGGGGTGTTGGAACTGGATGATCCTAAGGTCCTTTCCAACCCTAACTATTCTATGATTATAAATCAAACAGTATTTGTTTGCTGGCTCTCTGATCATCCACGAAGAGCCCCTGTTGGACACAGGAGACTGGACCTTCTGTGTGGCCCAGTATGACCATTCCCATGCACTTTCGCCCCTCTCTGCTCACCCTGAACACCTGGACTTTCAACAGTCTCATCCCACAATAGAAGACTTTTAAAATGAAGTTTATATACCCAGAGTTTAGGAATCCAGTTTAAGGGAGGAAGGTTTGAAGGTATGGTTCCTAAATCCACAGGGATTTATTTATCCTCTATCTCTGGCTTTCATGAAAGCCAGGTTTGAGCAGCTCCAGGTGGCTACAGATACTGAAAGAGGTGGAAAACACAGCTATAGTTGCTTGGTATGCTCTGCAGTGGTAACCAGCATTCGCTACTGAGTCCATAAACCAACCTCATAGCATCATAGAATCACAGAATCAACTAAGTTGGAAAAGACCTGTAGGAGCATCAAGTACAACCATTACCCCGGAACTGCCAATATCACCACCAAAGCCCAGCTGCTGCTTCCCTGTGATAAAACCCTAACCATTTTCATATTTAATCCTCTAGCTCTTTTGGGCTGCTCAAAGCAATCCCCAAAGCCCCCACATCTTGCACCTGAAAAGAATCTCTTGATTCCAGACCCAACAAACATCCCCCACATCATCTGTTTGTACTCATTTTGCACTTGTTTGCTGTCTCAAACCATCATAACCAAAACTGTGGGAGGCCCCCATGGTTTTCCCTTCCTCATGCAGATAGCTTTGGTCTCTGCAGCAACACCTCTTGTGGTGCTGTTCCCCTGCCTCTGGAGGAAGTGGAAGCCTACAGCCAAGCTGCTTTCCAGTATCTGAAAGGGGCCTACAGGGATGCTGGAGAGAGACTCTTCATCAGGGACTGTAGTGATAGGACAAGAGGTGATGGATTCAAACTGAAACAGGGGAAGTTCAGGTTAAATATAAGGAAGAAATCTTTACTGTGATGGTGCTGAGGCACTGGAACAGGATGCCCAAAGACATGCTCTACCCCTGGCCAGTGTTCAAGGCCAGGTTGGATAGAGTCTGGGGCAACATGTTCTAGTGTGAGGTGTCCCTGCCCATGGCCAGGGGGTTGGAACAGGACTATCTTAAGGTCCTTTCCAACCCTAACTATCTTGTGATTCTAAGCTCTCTCAACATTTTGGAAATCAAAGGGAACACATAGCAACATGGGGCCGGTTTGTTATTTACTCTATAGTTACCAGAGCCTCCTTGGGCTTCTTCCTTATGCTCTTTCTCTCTTGTTCTCACTCTTTTCTCTCGAACGGTGGATGTGGACTCAGTAACACGGAATTGCTAGGTATGTTTCTTTAGTTCTGCCTCTATTAGGAGCTTCCGCCCGCCCTTCCAGCCCCAAGCACGGAGACCTGGCAGCAAGGAGATCAAACAAACACAGCTGCTCCCGTGTCATTCCCGCTGCCAGCCAGCTCGCTACTCACCCGCTTCCCAAGCCCACAGCGGCCAGGGAGCAGGTGGAAGCGGATGGCTTTGAGGTCGAGGTGTAAATACCCGTAATTAGACATGAATTACATCTAATACCCATGACGGGCTCTGGTGGGAAACAGGTGGGGCAGAGGGCTGAGAGATGCACACTGGAAAAAATTCTCCTTACTCGACTTGATCTGAAGCCCATGGAAGCGCATGGAAAGAATCTCTGGAGTTGTGATGGGCTTCAGACCAGGGCTCTGTGCAAAAGCAGAGGGAAAGCAATAGGAAAAGCCGCATATACAGTATGGATTGGCAATTTCAGCAGCCTTCCCCTTGGCAGGGAGAGTTAAAGGAGAAGGGGGGGGGGGGAGGAAATTAAAATGAAAAGAAGAAAAAGAACAACAAACCCCAAAACAACTGGAGGGCAGGGGGAAAGCAGAGGAATGGTAATTTACATCTTCATTTCAAAGACACTCATATGCTCTCTTTTGACACACCTTGCAGACTGTAACAAAACAGCATGGGGTGCCAGAAATAAATGTTACAGTTCTCCCATTTGGAGTCCTTCTCATTTTTTTGGAGAGTTATTTCAGCTATTTCTTACAATCTGACCTTTTAGCTGCTTGGAAGATTTACTGAGTGCCTCAAAAACAGTCAGGTTTGCAGAACTGATGTGTAGCATTAGCTATAGGAGAGTGTTCCAGTGATGTGCAAATAGGTCAAGGAAAAAAGTGAACCAATAAGGTAACCAAAGAGGAATGTAAACTGAATGGAGCCTTTTATGCAAAGGTGAAGGGTTCAATTTTTTCCAGAATTATGAAATATTGAAAATCTTGTGTCAAAGCCCCCGTGCTCAAAACCTTTTGATAAGCAGAGATGTTTTTAAAGCTACCCAGGCTTCAGCGCATTTGTCCTTGCACCTCTGTAAATGTTGGTCTTGGAAACTCACCTGTAAGTCCAAGTACAAGGTTGGAAAACTTAACTTTACAATAACACACAAAATCTACGGTAAATCTTGAATTCATGTTTGTGTGATACAGTTTTAGCCCTGCCGATGCTATCAGTTCTACCTGGATTTGGTGGGGTTTTCTTTGTAGCAAGCAAATCATCTGCTTTGTGCTGCCCTGTCCCTAATCTCATGTACATCCTTCTAAGTTTATCCACACTCCTCCTTCTGGCACATGTGGGGTTAGATCCTCAGCTGATGTAAATTTACTTAGTGGTTTTGATACCTCCTGAACATCTAACTAAACCTCCTTAATGGATACTGAGCAGCAGCCACAAAGACCCTACAATCACAGGTTTGCCTCGGCAATGTTCAAGGCTGAATTTACACGTTTTCTTTCCAAGATGACTCACACCCGTGAATTCATTTCTCATTTTTCATGAGCAGAATGCCATGTTTTGCACTTGAACAGTCAGGCAAATCCTTCCTGTAAGTTTCTGTTGATATTTGAAATCCCTTTGATTTCTTTCATTCTGACACTTAACAGTTGCAGTGATTCAATCAAGAAATAGAAGCAACACCCAGTGATCCAAGCAACTCAAAACATACCACTGACACCAGAGAGTCAAAAGAAACAAAAAGGAATACATGGAATAAAACACTTCCCTTCTCATTTAAAATGACACAATATTTTCAAAGTAATGCTGAAAAATGGGGAAATGACAGTCTATCAGAAGCAGTTCTGAAACAAGAAGGCTAAATAACTTGATGAAGTGTTTCTAACCATACACTCTCGGTGTATTGTATTTTGCTTGTCAGTATGGAAGAAGACCAAAGGAAAAACAAGGTAAAGCCGTATCACACCTTCCTGCAACTGCTTCTTTATTTCAATAGATACCTGTCTCTAGTCACAAATGAAGACCCGTTTGTACTCTAGCAAATGCCACTCAGGGAGGACACACAATTCCCATTAAAAGCCAGATTTGGACATTGGTAGTTAAACATATCACTTAATTGTGGTGAAGCCACCTCCATTTTAATGCTGATTTCTTTTTAGCACGTAGGTCAGTGCCAGCGATGTCAAAGTCTTTCCTGGCTTGCAGACTATTCCCACCTATTCATGGTGGCCCCTGCAGCACCCATATCTGGCTTGTGATTTGCAATGAATCGACAACTGTTGCAATAAATACACAGCTACCCTGCACAGTCAGTGGCAGGTAAGCTGGGTACCACTTACGTACTCCATGTGACAAAAACCTCATGTCTCAGCATTGCTAAAGGCCGACACAGTCACAGTCACGCTGTACCTAGAGTTGGTCTCTTTCAAGGCCAGGCTGGATGTGGTTCTGAGCAACCTGATCTAATTGAAGATGTGCCTGCTCATTGCACGGGGCTTGGATCAGGTGAGCTTTGAAGGTCCTTTCCAACCCAAACCGTTCTGTTTCCATAAGATGGACATGGATTGAATCCCACTGGAGAAGCAGCACTGGGTGTCTGCACCACTGAGAAGTTGTTTCTCTTTAGGGAAACTTGCCTGGCCAGTGGCATGGATGTGAAAATAAGCAGTTGCTGAGAGACACCGGCGTTCCATTAACGCCGAACAAAGAGCTGGAAACTCTCATGACTAGCCTTCTCATAGCTTTTAGTCATACCTTAAGCCAGGGAATGGAGACACATGAGATAATTAAAGCAAAAAAAAAGATCTTTTTGAACCACAAAAGATTTGAGTTTGACTGAACTTGAATTTTAGAAAAAGGTTCACATGGGGTTTTATTTCACCCAAGCCAGTTTATCCGCCTTGCCTTTTCAGACAGGCTTAGATTTAAATCCTCAATACCTGTGAAGTTATTTATGCTACCTTGTTTGTTTGTTTGTTTCCAATTAACTTTTAATTCATTTTTGGGTCTGAGCAGGATATTTATTTTTCAAACTGCTGGGCGTAACCATTTATATAAACAAATCTGCCTCACACATTTTGCTCCTTTTGATGTTCGTTTCCATTACTTTTAGCCCCATGCACAATGGGAGGCTTTCCTACATGTCCCGGTAACTCTATTCTCCAACAGTGACCTGAAAGCCCATTTAACAACTGATCAAAACACTTAGTAAACAGTGGTCCTGTATGATAACCAGGACTTACAGTGTTAAAGGCAGCTGGAAAGTTGAGCCACATGTGGATTAAAACCATTTCTTTTCAACCAGGTAGAAACTCCTGCAGAACAGGACTGCTTGCATCAGTCTGTCCCCATGTATTTTATTCCACCAGAAAACTCAAATCTCCAATGCTTCAGCCCAAATGGACGATTCAATCTAGCTTTCAGGCTGAGGGTACTTGGTTTTTGTGGGGTTTTCATTGATTTTTGCTTTGCACTTTATGAAACACTATCATTTTCTACAGCAAAATTACAACAGCAGTGGCAGTATCAACAAATACCTCATTTTCCAACCTGCTGTATTTTGTATACAGCTTTGGAGTCCATCAAACATGGGCTAGAAATATAAGAGAAATAAGCCATTGTCTGTTGGAGTATCTCCATTGTCTTATGCTGGGAATATGGCCCAGTGATGCTTATAACTGCACTAAGAGTCCCTGACTGCATTAAGGCACACATTTGTTATGAGAAAAAAAACCCAGGCTGATTGTTTTCTGGAATTCCCATAAATCCACTCTCCCTGGGTTCAGGTTCTCCCCAGCTTTTATCCAAGCAAACTGTAGGAGGGGTGAGGGATGAAAGCCAGGAAAATTTTGCAGCCCTTGTTTTGAGTAATTTCAGGTGTTCTCCGTGTCTAACTGCTAGAGGTGAGATGAAAAGTGTAGGAGGTGGTGTAATGGCTTGATCTGAACTCAGAGCAGGTAGCAGAGCTGTGGGTGCACTGCGAATAGGAAGCCATAAGAAACCTTTTGCCTCCTTACAGGGGAACTTAACAGCTCATGTAACTCAGAGCCAGCCTTTACTGTTGGAAATTTAGGGACAGAAAAAGGTCCCATGAGGTCTGCAGTAAAAGCTGGGAGTGTGACCCTCCATCTGTTAGGATAGAGAGCAGAAAGATGAATGCAGACCTGCAACCTCATAGCAAACTGCTCCATTTGCCACCTCCAACCCGCTCTAGGAAGTCCTGCCTAAATGGCACAAGAGAGACCCATTTATTTAGTGGATAAAATTGTACATGAGTTGTACAAAGTGATTTGAGATTTATGCACACATGGAAGCCAGCAGAGATGAATTACTCCTTGGGTCTGTAAAGCACTCGACAAATGCAAGGTAGCACATGAGCAATAAGTATCAATATTTCTCTCTATTCACCCATTAGCTGGCTTTTTCATACCAACTAGTACCCAAGCCATTGTAAAGAAACTAATATAAAAATACTGGAAATACAGATGCATGTACTTTCAGCTACTCAGAGACCCCTTTTTCTGTTATAAGCTGTCAGTGCCAGTGCAGAGCTAAACTTTCAGGCCAGTGCAGAGCTAAACTGATAATTCAGGTTGAACACTGTCTTCAACTGAAGGATGACTTGCCCTGCCTGCAAGAAAACATTTGGTTTCTAAAGCTGGAAGGTGGTCACTATGTCAGGTTTGTCCAACTCTGCTGTGATGCAGAGAGAGCCCCGACTCCACAAAGCAAAGCTTTAGAAGGGACACCAAGTCACCAAAAGCTCTCTGCATTTCTTTGAATGTTAAAGTGATATATGCGTTTCAGTCCCTCAAAAGCACAGATACAGTGCTCCTTTACACCGGAGAAAGAGGAAAGCTCCTTGTCTATGCCACAACAAAGCTCCTAAATTCAGTTTTTAGAGTAAAGACACTCAAAAACAGAGGAGGGCTGAAAACAGAACCTACAAAACTCTAGAGCTGTTGACATCCTTCATACCTAGACCAAAACAACCACCTTTTCATTATAATTCATGGTTTCTTGCAGTTACATTCTCCTTCTGAATGTGCCACAGACTTATTATCTAGGACATGATATTTAACAATCCATCATGCCTTGGTCATACACACCAATTCCCCTTCCTTCTCTTCTGCCACGCAAAAGGGACAACAAATAAACGTAAGTATAATTCATATCAGAGCCGCCCTGGAGCCTCCAAGCAGATGTCTTCTGGGAAAGACAATGAGATCCACAGATTTCCAAGCCCTCAAATCCCGAAGCTTTATAAGGAGAATAGTTGTGGTATTTTGGGATTTCAATAGTTGTGGTGAAGAAGGGAGGTGTGTTATATGTCTGCTTGTTTGTTTTCTGGCTACTTGAATGGTTCTGCCATTTTCCCAAGAGTTGAAAGGACGATACTATCATAAAGATGACTATGAATTTCATATGCACTGGTGAATGAAAGATCCGCTTCCAAATATTAGGTGCATTCCCAAACTCTCCACACCTCCCCAGTGCGGTCAGAAAACCTCATAAGAGCCGACTCCACTGTAAATGGTCGGAATCCAGTTGGGCCACAAATGCCATGAGAAGAAAGTTTCTCATGCCACGCTGAACAATTTTTCCCATGTAGACAAGGCCTTAATTAATCTTTAAAGTGTTCCAGTTTTAATTTTAGGTCACAGTTGGGACTGGTTCTTACCATGGCTCCTGTCCAGCAAAGCTCTTAAGCACATGCCTAATTCGAAGCATTTAAAGTAGCCTCCTTGAGTCCTATGGGATTGCTCGCATGCTCCAAACTATGCAGGTGTTTAAAGTTCTGCTGGATTGGGGCCTGCTTCTGAACTCAATTGTCCTCCTCTAGTCACAACAACAAGGCAATGTGAGAGAAACTGCTCTCGAACCCACCTCAAAGTTCTGTCTGAAGGCATACTGGAAGGGCCAGACAGCTGGCAGGCTTGGCATTAGTTTGTTCCCCACAGTATAAATTACCTCTGATTTGCTTAATGACTGTTTGGAATCAGGATGTCTCAGCCCTGCTAATACAATGCCCCATGGGCAATAATCCTCTTTTTAGAAGAGTCATAGGCAAAGTACATTTTCAGCAGAATAAACCACTTCACACAACTCAAGGTGAACTATGTGCTGTGTAAGTACCCCGGCCCCAGTGAAGATCACAAAAGCAAATCAGTGTGTGCTCGCTTGACGTGCTTGGTTTTAAGGAATGTGCTTTATTTCCCAGTAAAAATAACATTTCTTAATGAGGATGTATCGGCCAAAACATTGATTAACTGTGGCTTTTAACAGCTTACTCAGAGAGGTATGAATTTAATGAGCCCTCGTCAAAGTAAGAAGAATTAGCGTTAAGCTGTTGTATAACTCAATTCTGCTGGCTGGAGGACAAAATGAAAGGAGCCATTTTTTTAAAGGGAATGATTAGAAAGGTGATTAAGTGACGCTGTCATGTTTGCTTGGACTCCAAATATGAGTTTTGGTTTAAAATCCAGAAACAGGGAAAAGGCAATTGTAGAAATGCTGAAGGCCCCAGTTTGTCACGTTGGTGTAGCTTTAAACCCCAATTCTCTAACTTGTGCTACATTAAAGAGCGTCATGAAGCAACACAACCAGTTAATGTGAAGTTCAAACAGATGGTATCCTATTTGTTTAGAGGTCTGCCAAATGATGTTCAAGAGATGCAAGCCAGCTGACTTCAAAAACCACTTTTTCTCACCTAGACAGACCTTGCTTTCATATTTCTGTAGCATGCCTAACAAAATAGCCTGTACCAAAGTTCTACCCCTGTGAAATGCGGAGCATCTGCCCCTGTAAGGATCAGATCAAAAGTGAAATCTAAATAAGGCCTATTTTTTAATTAGTGTTGCTAATTAGTATTGTGATTAGTGTTGCGTTTGGAATTTTTTAGTCACCAAAACTTTTTAAAGCAAGAAACAGAGAGCCTGCAGAGCTCTGAATGGGAGTCCTTTCCCATTCCGAAATGCTACTCCTGAGGATCTGCTAAAAGTGCTGAGCATCCTCATGGAAGCAGATGGACGCTACTGGTGTTCGTTTTACAGAAGGACTCCTTGATAGTTGCCCTCACTTACAGCTAAGGCCACAGGCACAATGAGGAGCTGACCCACTTGCTTCTCCTGCCTCCCTGAATGTCCCTCTGGAGGCATCTGCAGCCAAACAGTGAGGCCACGTCATGCTCCCTGGCATCTTCCTGGGGCTGCACAGCACTAGCAGAGCTTTCCCTGAGGATTCACAACTTGTCCAAGCTGTGCACACCACGAAATCCAAGCGCATGCATCTCGGGACTTGGAAACCTAACCTGTGATGGTTTTCCTGGAGGGAACAGACTTTGTTCTCTTTCATATCCATCTCTTTAGCCTTGGATTGACTTGGAAAGAAGTTTTAAAAAGCAGTGCCAGAAAGGCTGCTGAAGAGGGGTTCTAAACAAAAAGAGCCTATACAAACGCAGCAGGCTTCTGAGAGCCTGTAGCAACAAGTGGGAAGGAGAAAGCAAGGGGAGTCGAGATGCTCCAAAATACTGCATTTACAAAAGGAAAGGATCTGGAATCTACGACTGCTCAGAGAAGAGGACATTCCTGAAGTATTTCTTGGAAAACTGCTGATGGAACCAAGGTGTTTCCACTTTCAGGGGCCCAGGGTTGGTGGAACATGCTCACACAGTGCTGAACAAAACCTGGACCTTTTCAGGACAACTGGGGTTTGTTTGGTTTGATGTAGAAGATAGGCTGCAAAAAGTAACTGAGAGCAGTAGCGCACCAAGGGACAGATCCCATTTTCAAATGATTTATGGTTACTACTCAAGATAAATGCCTAATTGAGAAAGCCACTTGATCTCAGATGAAGGAAAGCTTCTAGCCTGGCAGAACTTCTTACCAGGGCTAAAACTCCACCACTGCTATTTATTTAATCCTTCTAATCTCCAATGAAATACAAATACGGTGACTTCCAAGAACACGTACAATGCAGCTTGGAAGAACAATAAAGGTAAACGGTCTGATGGTTTATCAGGATTCACCAGGTGGTTCTGATGTGGAATTGGCCCCTTCCAGCTTCTCCACCCCCAGGCAGAGGACAGGGAAGCTGTGATGAAATGCCTGAGAGTTGCAGTGGAACACAGATGTAAGAAGGTGAGTAAATACCCAGCTGTGCATGGAAGAAGCCACATTGTGAAATAGGAGACCATGGAGCATCAGTGCGAAAGAAAAGGTAATGAAGGGATGTGGTGTAGCTCTAACACAAAAAACTGTATAGCTGCACCAGTGAATGAGCTAATTATTCCTAATTAGAGCAGGTATGGAGCCATACTGTAGTGCCTTTGGGATGACACTAATAGTCCTGCACAGGACCACAAGGTGCCAGGTATGTCTTGCTGGGTTTAGGTGTGAGAGAAACAGAGGAACCTATTTTTAGGTGGTGCTGTGCAGCTTGTAGTTACTGTATAATGGCAGGCTGTCTCTACTAAGTAATCAACCAGCAAAAAAGAATCCTCAGATGGGCAGCTGTGAATCACAACTTCACCACCATCTGGGAATTTTTAGGCCTGTTAAGTCACCCAAAACTCCTTGCTGGAATTACATCCCCATGATTCAACATTTTCCTAGCCTTATCATCATCATCATCATCATCATTATTATTGTTGTTGTTGTTATTATTACTGCTATTTTTACTTTATATATAGATCAGGATTTTGGAGCTATGCTCTATACCCCTGCTTCAAGCTATGACTGCATCTACTGTTGCCTTTGCAATGGCTGCTATCTCTTCTCATTCTTCCAGGAGCAATGGAAATACATCCTCTTCAAAACACACACTTCAGCCTCCTTCCAGCCTTCTCACATACTAGCTTTCTAACTCTTTTGTCCTCCACCGGGAACAGTGCTCCTCTCTCTGGGAGCTTCCTGTTTATCTCAAACCAAGGCAGATGCCAGAGCAGTACACTGGTGTCCTGGATACATTTGCAGAGTTTATCACTTTTCACATGTAAACATTCATGAGGCAATTCCTAACCTTGTGGAAGCTACTGATAAATATCCCCTTGCCTCACCACAAGAACTGAAAATGCGATGTTCTTCTCCCTGCAACTCCTCAGCCCATGTATTTGAAGGCTAATTTATCCCCACAGGGCCATGACCACAAGGCAACACCCATAGCCAAGTAAGAATATTCTATAAGATTTGCAGCATTGGGCGTTATTGGAATGGATGCCTGAAAGAATGATTTATAACATGAAATACTGCATTTACCAGTTGCTTTTATGTATATGCATGTATATTTACATATATATATATTTGCACACAGAAATATTTACATATATACAGACCTATCTATGGCATACAAAGTTACATTAGTTGGCGGAATCCACTCAACACTTTAATATTGCACTAAGGAGTCGACAATGATGTACCAAAACATGTAGCTAGTTAGGCAATTCTCCTTACTATTTTTCACAGGATAGAAATTTGCAATGTCTGCATTAGGATTTCTCCTGAAATAAATATTTATATGTGTATATATATATAAAATATACATTATATAAAATATAAATATACATAATATATACATTATATGTTTAGTATACTATTTATTTTATATATATTATATTTCTTATATAAGAAATGCCCCTTTCCCCTAAGATTTTCCAATTTTTGTGTGTTTTCAATTGGCTTTTTGACTGCTGAATAGAGGTCCACTTCAGCTGAGTTTTAAATTCAAATCTAGATTTCTAGTAGCACGAAGACATGGTTTAGGTTTTGTGATAGAAAAGGAATTATGGAGATCAAACAGCTTTTTCCACAGATGTTGTGCAAGCACATAATGTACTTCAGGTGTCTTTCCTGGCTGTGCATGCTGAGCAACGTGAGCTCCTCAGATCTGCTGAGCATTCAAGGAGCCATGGTAAATTATCTAAGGTGTCACCTACAGGAATCTGGACTCAGGACATGGGCAGCAGAGGCTCAGCTGCCTAGCAAGCCTGATTTCCTAAATATTCCCATCTTGGTTTACCGACAACATGGAATTACATTGCACAGACACTAATCAGGTAGAGAGGATAAGCTGGGGGACACTACTGCTGGGTAGGACCTAAAGGGAAGCTACAAAGGAAAGCCATGCAATAGCATAAGGAGAGAGAAGAGAGGCCTTACAAGAGTAAGAGATGCAGAGAAAGACACCCAATCCCTGATGGGGGGAGGTTAAGGGGCTATTTCAGTCTGTCCTTAACACTGTCCTTGCACTGCATTTATCTGTGGCTGAACACACTAACTGCCATGGGAGAGGTACAAGAGTGAAGATTCCAATGGGGGCCTGCAGCTTCAGACAGTTCCTGTCCTGACACAGGTGAGCCCACATTCTAACACACGTAGATGTGGCTTAGCTGCCTTCTGTAGACAGCTGATCATATCTACACTGAAGTTTTCCCAAAGTGACCATTTTCCCCAGATATTTCAGTTTTGGAGTATCTTAGTTTAAGGAGCTTGATTTTCATGGTGTAACCTTCCAGCGCTTCCTAACAGCTGAGAATTCTCAGTGTCTTGGCATCCAAAAGAACAGGAGTAGCTCTTTCCCTGGTCCCTTGGGAAAAGGCTCACTTTAAATTTCTCCCTTCATTCCTGAGAGCTAAGCAGATGTCCAGGCTCTGGTGCCTCTGGTCCCAGTGCCCTCCCAGACCCAGGATCCTACCCATTGGATATGGCTACAGGGTCACTTTAATGCATGAGAGCAGAAATAGACTTTGAGGAGAACCTGGGCTGGACCAGCAGCCAGATATGCACCATTCTGGTGGATTTTCATGACTCCAAACAGGGAGCAGCAGAAATTTGATAAATCTCAAGCATCAGAACTATGAGTGCTAAGATGGGTGCTTTGTACAATTGATTCCTGCATCCCTGCCTTCCTTTGCTTCATTTATTTCAATCAAGGGCTCCACAATGCACAAAGAACTCAAATGGTATAATTGCAGTTAAATGATATACAAGAAAAAACACACTCTTAGATTAGGTGTAAGCCATCAAGTGTCCGATCCAGAAACCTTATCCACTAAGGTACAGAAGCACTTTACTGCAGCAGCGATAATAAAATGTATTTGTTTTGTCCTAGCTGAGATTTGCAGAGTCACCTAAGAGTTACTGACCAAATGAATGAGAAATCTTTATGTCTTCTATTTATCTTTTAAAACCTACCCTTAATAAATCTCAGTAATAATAATATTAGATGCACTTACAAATGAATTTTCTGGGCAGCAGATTAACATAAAAATTACACACTGTGTTATCTGCTGTTACTATCTAGGATGGTACCTATCTCATATTGCTCTAATAGCTGGCCTATATTAGTGTAATAGCCACGCACTGATGCTTCTTTGTAAACAGACGTTTATCAACTCAAACACTCGAGCAAAGACTTTCATACTAATCCCTTCTATTATATTCCATGAGAGATCTATAAAAATGAATTAAAAGACTCATTTTTCTACCTTTACGAAGAGTCTTTCTTCCTATCCTTTTGCCATCAAGGTTATAATTAAAGACGCTGGCTGCTGTGGCCTGTACACATAATTGCAATGTATGATCAAGGATTGTAAGCACCAGGATAAATGCATTATCAAACTAATTATCGTGTTATCTGACTGACAGGAGGCTGTTTTATCTCTATCTAGAGATGAAGGATGTATCTGACAGACACCAGGACTTTGCTTTGATGTCAGATTTGTACACGAAAGAATCAAAGACTCGAACTCCTTCCAAAATGGTTCCAATGTGGTTTAATCCCGGCAGACAATTCCCTGCCTCACTGCCAGAGCCTACTTTGAAGTGGCATTGCGCAGCGCATGCTGCTGGTGCGTATTCCCGAAAGCTGGAGCGCCGGGTGCAGCCCCACATGCCGAGCAGAAGGCCCGTGCCCTCCGTCTCGCACGTCCACCCCCTCATTCCCAAGATCACAGGATGGAGAGGGGATGTGGTGTGGCTGGTGGCAGGGAGGACATGGGGTAAAGTGCCAGCCCCAGCACACGCCTGGGGCGTGCGGTCAGGGGCTTCCTGCTCTTGGCTGTGCTTACTGTCAACACCTTCTATAGGAGCACAACCAACTTGGGTTCTTCAGGACATTATTTTATTCAGGTTAGATATAAGGAAGAAGTTCTTTACTGTGAGGGTGCAGAGGTACTACAATAGGCTGCCCAAGGAAGTGGTAAATGCTCCATCCCTGGCAGTATTCAAGGGCTTTCAAGTTGGATGGGGCTTGGAGCAATATGGTCTAGTGGAAGGTGTCCCTGACCAAGGCAGGGGGTTGGAATTGGATGATCTTAAGGTCCTTTCCAACCCAAACCGTTCTATGATTCTATACCATGACAGCCAGCACCTCAGCCAGAGCATGTCTAGCATCTCCTCCACCACTGGGACCTCCACATCCCTGCTGAGAACCTGCATGAAAGTAGCCTTGGTCACACAGGAATACCAAATTCACATCCCTTCCCCCTTCCTACCCCTGTATGACCTGGCTGTGTATCTCTGATGCGTTTCTCCATCACATTAGTGATAACAGCTGAGTGCTGTTAAATGTCAGAGTAATAAGGGAAGGCTGGGAAAGGAGAAGACTGGGACAGGCAAGGGTGAAACAGGCTAAAAATGAGGGAGGAGCACATGAGTGTCTCCATTAAAAGAACAAGTGAAAGTGTCCCCTCATTCATGTTCCCAGAGGCTGGAGACCTTGTATCCCACCAGTCTTGACAGAGCAGAGACCTGCAGATCACCCTATCCTGCCATGTGCTTTGCTGCTCACTGCTGCTTATCTCCCCAGTGACCTATTGCTGCTGCACTTGAGGCAGTCAAGTGGCTCAAGTCCATGCAATGGCATAAAGGTTAATTTTGTTCCCCTGTGCACATGCTTTACGGTAACATCTCTTCAATTACAGGATCCACTTCTCTTAAAGTAGGTTGTTCCTGGGGTGTCCGATGGCTATCTTCAGCCTGATGTGCTAAAAACAATCCAGCATCCCCATGCAGCAACAAAAGCCTCAAAGATTGCTGCATCAGCAAATCATTTCAGAAATGGTTTTCATCATTTGAGTGACTGCATAATTATGATAAGATAATGGACCAGATTTGTACTATTTCCAGCTTTTTCATACATTTCCAGCTTTTTTCATACAAAAATCATGCCAGGAGCCTGGAAGGAGTTTCTAATCTTTTGTGGCATAGGAATGAGCAGATAGTTCTGTTGTCAGGTTTTTTGGGTTTTTACACTTGGTTAGTTTCATCCTCCTTAGTGCATTCTTCACACACCCTTTGGCCATTTATCAGTCAGAACAGAGAAGGATGAACCCTGTGGAGTTCAGAAATGTCCTAAATCTGAAGCACTTAACGTGGCAGCTGAAGTAGTTTTCCAGCATGAAGGTTGTATATTTAAACTTCCAGGGTTTTAAAAGTAAAATGAACTTTCCTTGACACATCCCCCAAGACCTCACAATTGCCCAGTGAATGCTCAAGCTTCTGCTGCCCTGCACTGAACCCGGACAGAGCAATTCATTTCTACAAGCAGGGAGAAGGAACTATTTCAGCAGTGAGGGCAACTTCCCAGATGAAGATGACAAATTCCCTCACATCACCCTGGCAGCCTGCAGGGGAGATAGGAACTGATTCTTTTCCTGAGTTCCAGGTCAGGTCTGTACCTCTAAGATGTTCCACCTCCTCTATTTTGCTGTTATGATAACTAATGTATGATATTTTAACAATCTGACTTTTAATTCCTGCCTTATTTCTCCTTGTACCTATGTTTTGTTGGTTTTTTTTTTTCAAGTAGAGATATCAGTATTATTTACAAAGATGGGTACTTCTGTTATGCTTAACGCCTAACAATTGCCTGTCTTCAGGGGTATAGGTGAAGGACTCCCCTGTCTTTTATGCTTCCATAGCTGATCTGTGATGACTAAGACTAAGAAGAGTTACAGGTGCCTAACTTGGACCACTGGGAGCAAAGCAGCCAAGCATCTTTAGGGACCAGAGCCATTGCTTGTGATATAACAGCAGCAAAAAGCAGACATGGAAGAGGTGAAGTTGCAGCAAATCCTCCTATGGATCTTCCTGTTGTAAATGATACATCTCCTTCTGTCTCTGTGCTTGAGAAAGCAGCCACAAGAGCTTTGTTTTTTGCAGGTGCATACAGAAGCAGCTTGTATCATTCCATCCTTCTCTCCAGCAACAACAAACTCTTACCATCTCCCTACGGATACTAGGAAAGCAGATAGCTGCTGTTGGGCTTTTACCAGTGAGTGAGTGAGTGTCTTCAAGCCCCAAAGAAGACTTCTGCCAAACTGTTACATCTCCAAAAATCCTTGTTCAGCCATAGGCAACATCCTGCCGTTGCCACAGAGGTGCCTACAAACACATCTGGGAATACAAACAGAACAGCAAGTGCCTACCTGTATGCACATTAATCAAACTAGAAACAAAGATCAAATTGAACTTTGTGTCTTAAAATCATTATAGGCAACTTCATAGTTACCAGATCTGCACAACAAACTCATCGGGGCACTGACACAGATAGTCAGGGCTAGATAGGGGCTTGGCTCAATCCATCAATATCTCTGTTTTTTCCTGCTGCAGATGCACGTTTACAACCTTTTAAGACTAGAGATGCTGCTCTTCTTCTCCACAAGTGTTGCTAGAAAACCCTGGTTATATTTATACATATATATAACCATCATAAGATTAATTCTTTAGAAATATTTTGAAGACTTTCATAGATGCTCTCAAAAAATATAGTATTTTTTCCAACCTTATGGATAAAACCTAAGTAACTTTGGCATTTCCATGACATCAAAATGCAGCTTCCGTTACTTTTAAATTACACTTGCAAAAATGCTGGCCATACACAACTCTAGTGCAGTTCCAAGTGTTCGACTGTCCCTTGCATTTCCAGTAATAAAAGTACATTTTAACCAATTTTGCTGTTGAACTTTTCACGTAGGACTTGTCTTTCAAAGCAAAATGAAAATAAAACGGGCAACAATCGACACATTTAGATATATACAAATGCATACATATCGACTTGTACTCATGAAGAAGTTATATGTGTGATAAAACCTGAATTGTCTTTATTGTTACATGATCTGCATATGTGCTTGTTTTATGCTGCCAGATATTCATTGCCCCCTTTTTATTTTAAAGGCTTTGTTTACAGTGTGATAGGAATCTTCTTAGTACCTTGACCATTCACACTGTCAGCCCTATGGACGTCCTGTTGTAATGCAGACACCAGACACATAAATTTCGATTTCAGTGGAAGGTGGATATTAGTGGTTAGATAACACTGAAGAAACAGTTCTTTAAGTAGCTCAGGACTGATTCTTTAAGTAGCTCAGGACTGAGTGAACCCACAAAAGCTTTAATGAAGGTTTTGTGGGAAACCACATAGAATCATAGAATAGTTTGGGTTGGAAAGGACCTCAAGATCATCCAGTTCCAACTCCCCTGCCATGGGCAGGGACACCTCACACTAAATCATGTCACCCAAGGCTATGTCCAACCCGGCCTTGAACACCACC
>JARCZZ010037641.1:0-33968 GCA_030323915.1 Brotogeris chrysoptera | reverse complement strand
GTTCAGGTTCCTAAGATGGTCTTGAACCAGATCCTCTCCTACAGTGGGCCCAGGGTCTTCATTCTCACAGTCCCTGCTTCTGCCTTCCAAGACTTGGGTGGTGTGGTCGGAGCATTTGCCAGTGAAGACTGAGGCAAAGAAGTCATTAAAAACCTCAGCCTTCTCCAAATTCAGGGCAGCCAGTTCTCCTGATAGCTTCTGGAGGGGGCCCACATTGTCCCTAGTCTGTCTTTTACTCACTATGTACCTATAGAATCCCTTCCTGTTATCTTTCACATCCCTAGCCAAGTTTAATTCTAAGTGGGTCTTAGCTTTCCTAACCTGGTCCCTAGCTTCCCAGACAGCAACATCTCTGTATTCTTCCGAGGCTGCCTGTCCTTGCTTCCACCTTTTATAAGCCTCTTTTTTCCCTTGAATTGTCCTCAGCAGCTCCTTATCCATCCAAGGAGGTCTCCTGGCCCTCCTGCAGCATTTCCTTCTAGTTGGGATGCAACACACCTGAGCTTGTAGAAGGTGATCCTTGAATATCACCCAACAGTCTTGGGCCCCCTTGCCCTCTAGGGCTATATCCCATGGAACCTTACTGAGCAGGTTCCTGAAGAGGTCTAAGTCTGCTCTCTTGCAGTCCAGGGCAGTGAGCTTGCTGCACGCTCTTCTCACTGTCCTGAGGATCTCTTTAAACATCACTTAAGGACCATTGGAACAATGTACAGCCAAACATTTTCCAAACATGAGATGAACTGGAACAGTTACCAGCTGCAGCTCGTATGAGAATTCATATACTCTTTTACATACTATTGTTTTACTCCATTAGCAGTCTGTCTGGATTAACTCAGTGATTTGCAGAATAAAAGTCTACTTACTCTGAGTAAGGTTGTCACAACCTCAGAACCATGCTTACTGCTAAGGGTGCCCAAAATTTTCTCATTGAAATGTTTTTCTTCTTTATAGAAACAGCTTTTCCACATGAGCACTTTGCCCCCTTTGAAGGTAAAGGACAGTTTAGTTTGAATGGATTTTTAATTACTAATAATAGCAAGGAATGAATTTTCAGGTTTGAAGAATAAAAAAAGAAAATCCATTGAAAACATCCATCAGAGATCATTTACTTTTTGGAGGGGATAGGCTCTCTTCAGCCTTAACAAGTGTGGAAATACCCACTTAAGTCATTTGAATTGTGGGCTAGAAAATGTACCTAGCATCTGTATCCATTGCTAAGCAAGTACTAACGAGTTATCTAAATAAATCAACAGCCTATCAGCTTCATACTGAGCTCTCCCAATGTGTTCAGTCAGCATCAAAGACTACAGAAATCTTTATTTTGATTAAGGTTAAGTTTTTCTTTATTATAGTCAATATTTTTAATTCCTTTTCTGTGTGAGCTAAGGCATCTCTGCAGCCGAGGAAGTGCCTCCTCTGCCTTAAGCCTTTATCTGACTCTAGAAGTACTGAATACAAACATTTTGGTAACCAAGCAGAGCGATTGAAGAGTTCTTTGTCAGAGGTATCCTAACTACTTATTTAAATCCTTCAAATAAGAGAAGGGTTCATGAGTGACATCTAGAGGTAATTCCTTAAGATGACTGGGGCAGTTGCCTCCTGAGGCTCAGGTACCTGCCCCAGAAATGACATCTCACTTGCCAGCACAGGTAGTACTTGTACACACTATAAGAGTTCAATCAAATGCTAACACAGATTCTAGCAAGTAGGTCAGGCCAAACATTTTTCCAAGGGAAATTAGAACCTCCCAGTGTGCTGCAAAAGAAAAGTGAAAAACCTTAAATGAAATCCTTTCATTTGAGTCAAGTATAGAATTACCTTTCCCTGCAGAACACTTAGGTTCAGGTGCCTTTTTCCTCATTCCCTTCTGTGGACCTGAGATCCCTGGCCAGATCTCATCTCCCAAACTATCTAGCATCTCTTCTCCTTTCCAGACAATATATCAGAAAGGTCACATAAATACAGGGTAGGAAAGAGGGTTGAATCACCTGGGCTACAACCCACAGAAGATGGTGAGATCTCATACAAGAGCACAGTGTGATATAAAGGGAAGTTAAATTTACTCACAAATTCCATCTTTTTATTGCTTTTTAGTGAAAAACGCAGCCACAACCACCATGCCACCTCCAACTGGGAATTCATCCTTGTGGCTTTTGGGACCAGAGTGACGCACGCAGGGTTTCAAGACAGCTCCCTGCCCATGCTGCTGGCCCTTGGCAAACCTGACCTTCTGCTATGAGAGCAAATGTGTCAAGCTGAGCTTCTTCAGGTGACATTGCTGGGCCAACCCTCAGTGACACTCAAACCAGGGTGTTCAAAAATGGAGCAGCTGCCTCACCTTGGCAAGACCTTGTCCCCTCCTGTCTGGAGATCCCTTCCGTGGGATCTTCCAGTATCTGTCCATGCCCACGTTCTGGCAGTACCAGGAAGGCTGGGGTCCTGATTTCTTATCATAGTTTAGGATGAGAAGAAATACTGACATATCAGACCTTCTTTCAGAAGTTTCCTCTCACCTCCAGCTGTGAAAGACAGGCTACAGACATCCCCAGACAGGATAACTACATAACACCACGCCAAAAACTAATGGGACCTATGACCTATAATTTTGCTGGAGTTATGGCTATTTTGAACATTTCTAACAACAAGGAGATGAGGAGGAAAAGTTCAAACTAAAAGAAATGACTACACAAGTGAGGGATATAAATGAAACACAAACATCTTGCACAACATCTCACCATAGATGTAAGCTGCTCCATTCAGGAACAGAAAAGAGCAAAACAGATAATGGAGTCCCTGCCTGAAGTCCTGTGGATATGCTGCCGAGCATTACAGTATTGGCTGGGGTGTGCCTGATAGCTGGAATGCTCTGAAGAGCAGGTAGCTCTTCAGCAGTTAATCTTTCTTTTTCATCATCTGCATTTTCTTGGCATGTTTGGACACATGCATCTTGTTTCTGTGCCATCAGGGAGCTCAACTGTAGTTCACCTATATCACATACCTACAAAATGGTAGGTCTCTTCTCCTTTTGCTCAGTTTGGAAGTACTCAAGGTACCTAAAGAAAGCCTTTAATCTGTCATTTAAAATCTTATTGTGGTTTAATTCATAAGGAATAATGTTATTTTCATAGAGTGCCAAGAGCACAACTGGCAAGAGTGAGGCAATTATTTATGTGGGTTATCAGTTCACAGAGCTGACTAAGTAACCTGAAATGTGATGATAATGGCTTCCAGTAATGGCTCCATATCAAAAGAATAATAAATATTATTGGCTGCTTTTTCTTATAAGAAATGGGATCTATTGCAGTCCTGTTGAAATAAAAGCAAAACTCCTATTGTTCTTTGGAAAAGTCTCCCAATAGCTCTAATTTCACATCATGTCTACTTCAATATGCTCATTTTGCTGCATAAAATTATGAATGATATATTGACTATTACAGGTACATCTGGATAACTGATGTTAAATCCCAACCCGCGCTCAGAGCACCAGAGTGACCTCTCCATGGTAGTGACTCAGTTTTGATTCCAGTGCAAGGTACAGAGAGCCAGCTGTATCCCTTTTGCTCAGCCTTATCCACATAACATCACACCCTGACTCTTAGGCATATTTTAGAAAATATTCAAAAATTACTTCCTGCTGTATTTTACCAAAGGAAACTGGATCCAGGTTTTCTGGTGATGGGGCTTGGTGCACTGGAGCTGATAAATGAACTAGCCTTGCCACTAATAACATTCTTTATGATGAGTCGTAGTTTTGGCCATCATGAAGTTATTCTGACCTACCTTAAACCCACAGAGTGCCCAGTTATGAAATCCCTGTTCTCACTGAGGGCACTCATCAGCAGAGTTTTTTCTCATTCCTTTAATTCTAACATGAATAATGCAGACCCTATTCAGAACTGCCACCGATGCGCAGATTTGGATCACATGCCAAAGGCTCAGTTGTTTCAGTATTAGATCACGGTGAGTATAAAGAAACAAAAATACAAATATGGATTCACTTTGAGCTGCAGGTATAAAGAAATTAATTTCTTTTAGATCTTCCAAGAATGGTTTGCAAAAACACTTTGGATGTGAAACCTTTCTCAAAAGTATCAATGAATAAGGAAAGTTTTGGATAGAAAACATGTAGAGGGAGAGCTGTTACAGAAGCTGCAAGAGCTTTTCTGCTCTAAGGAGAATCATGAACTGGTGTTTGCTGCTTTGAAGGTATCAGATACGATGGACTGAAAGCAGGAAGCAATTCTAGTTTTTTCCACCAGAAACTGATGGGAATTACACACGCAGTTCACCTCAGTGTGAAAACCAGTAGGCACAATAAAGCACATCAGTGTGCTTCTACAATGACCTACACTTCAAAGACGATACATCTGTTCATTGCAAGCACTGATGGGTCAGAAGATCTCCAGGTTTGATGTAATCAGGTCTTACCAACCAAGCACAGACAGGAGGGTTAGAGCAATGCCCATGTCCAGTGGATGCTGTCCTTCCATATCAAACCTGGCTGAATCCCTGGGTAAAACATATACAGCACTAGGCTCCGGATTTGAGGTCTATCACAAGAAACATCTGACAAGTCACCTGCTCGTGGTGGGAGGACACACTGGTTCAGGGTTGGATAAAATATGGTTGTTAGCTGTTTTCCTGAGCAAATCTCAGTCTAGGCAATCACCCCATCGTTTATTCTGTTGTTCAGTGCTTCCAGTGCATCAGTGGCTGCATCTTAATGGAAACTGAAACAATTCTCACACACTTTCCCCAGGCACTGCACACTCTGAAGCTTTAACCAAGGTGTGCAAAGACACCCTTGGAGGTGTAACTGTAGGCATCCAATTAGAAAAGTCAGGCCCACATTCAGCTCCAACCTCCATCCTCCTACTTGATTACCTGAGGCTGTATTGGTTGTTCTATCACATAAAGGATCATTGTCAGAGTGTCAGCAGGGCTGGATTTATGATGTGTGTCACAACCAACCATTTGACAATGCAGTATGAGTACAAAATAGGTTTTGAATATCCCATCCTGTAAATCTTTTGCTGTGAAGCTACAAAACAGGTCACATTTCACTTGAAAACGTCTGCTGGGAAAATCCAGACTATGCAAGCATGTGGAGGAAAAACGCAGTGCGTGTTTTGTGTGTTATCTAGCTGTGCATAAGAATAGGTTGTGATAAACCCTTGTGAATATAACCAATGCCTATGGTGATATCATTGCATTTTATTCAGGTGACTCAAACTCTGACTATTGGGAAGCTATGGATGACTGACAAAGGAAGTTCCCTTTAGAGACCAGGTAGCCAGGAGGTAACACATCTGGAGCCTCTGGCTGCACAAAACGTTATGTCAGTGCAACTCCACTGACACACATCCACTAAGCAGCTCTCAACTAACACCTGCCCAAACACTTTCTGAGGTGGGATCCTGATCTTTACCCTCTGGTTACCATGAGTTACGTTATGCTTACACAAAAACATGGAGACACATTCTCTGGGCTCAGTGATGACTGTCCACCCCACTTCTCCCAGCTCCTTTCTCTACTCCTGCGTATCCACACTGCTCCCAATCTCATTTCCCTCCCTGTAATCAGTGATTCATCTGTAGCCTCAGGGGAGGGCACCTGATTCCATTGCTTAACTGCTGTTACAAGTTTCTGCACAAATCACCAGGCATTTCAGGAAGGGGCTGCCAACAACCTTCTACTGGAGCTACAGAGAGCAGGTTTGCAATGCCAGCATTCTCACAGAGATCTTATTTATCATGGGGTTATTTCAAGTGTACTGCAGTGCTGTCCAACAGCCACCCTCAGTACTGCTGTACCACCTGCAACTTCCTGCTTCTCAGTTCTCTCATGATTTATTTGGGCCACCAGCAGAAAGTTTGGCTACCTGTTAGGAAGTTTCTTCCCTCATTCCTCTTATAGCAAACCAGCTTTCTGTCAATGGTATTTTCCAGCTCATTTTAAATTATTTGGTTTATTAGGAATTTCTTCTTTCTTAATACCGAGTTATTTAATGCTAACAAAATATGCCAGTGCAGCAGTCTTTTAGAATGAGACCTGGTCTATCCAGGTATTAGACACAAGCTAGAGGATGGCATATCAAGCTTGCTTTATGAAAAGCATTCTCAAAACATCCCACCCCCTTGCTGGTTTCCTTGCTAAGTGTGTTAGCTGATTCTAATGTGTATATGATCTCCCAGGGTGGCTTTTACTTGTCTGCCTAGAATGCTTCAGACTCCTTTCCCCCATCCAAGTCACTCCCTGTTCTGCCAGCTCTTGTTCTGCATGTTCTCACATCACTGTAACCCCCAGAGAATGGACAAAGAAGTTGGGTGGCCAATTCATGAAGGTCCACTCCTTGTTCAGAGCGCCGCAAGATGCAGGACTCTGCCTATGCTTAGTGCTCCCTGTGAGTAACTGAGCAGGAGGAGGGGAGACGGGATCCAGCTCCTCCTTACTTCACTCCCAGTAAACATGTCTGACCTTAAATTAACTTTCCAAATCCTACCTGTCTCAGTTATAGAAGATACAGAAATTCCAGTGTCCTAAAGGAAAATCATATTTGCAAAGTTAATCAGCGGAGGATGCATACCAACGTGGCACGTTTGATGCAGTGAAGAATACCAAAGTGCAAACCACCCCTTCAGTTGAGACCCAAAATGGAAATGAATGGCTCTGACAGCCTACATGTAATTTATTGCTAGGAAAATAAGATTCAGATATCCTCTTTTACGATGAACAGATCTATACTGGACTGTGGCACCCTGTGTTTTATGTGAGGAAGAGACTTGTCCTGATATAAATCACAGAGCTCCAAAGCTAGCTGGCCGTGATTGTCCAGGAATAGCTGCACAGTGAAGGACAACCATTTCAAAGACAGTCCTTATCAACCTGAGACCCATTTACTTCAGGATCCTGCTTTGTTTTAATCACTCTGACAGGTTTAGCTTGTAAAGTCATTCTGCTTGTTTATCTGTATGTAAGTCAAAGACATGTGGACATCCACCCCCAAGGACCCAAGGCTGAAAATGCACATAAATAACCTCAGCTGTACAATTGGTCTCACTGGGTAAACACGAGGGAGGAAGAAGAGGTACTTACAATATTGACATAAGAACAAATTGGTAGAAACAGTACATGAGTAACATGAGGCTGAGAATGAGGGAAGACTTTTTAACAGGAGAAGGTAATGGAATAGCTTTCCAGCAGCAGGGATGGCAGGTGAAAACTCAGAAAGCTTCACAATAAAGCTTGGCCATTTTATGAGAAGAGTTATGAGCCTTGCCTGTCATACCACAGGACTGGAATCAGTGACCCATGAGGGCTCCTTCATCCCAATGTTTGTACGTGACTGAAGTTACTCAGAAGCGTAAATGTTTATAGGATGAGCCTACAGCTTGCGTCAGCACAGCTGGCCAGAGCCCAGGGGTGTTTCATTCAGCTTGCTGGACACACATCAACATCCAAGGATAGCTTCCTAGTAAAAGTGCACATATGCACTCACATACTATGCGTATATATATACACACACACACACACACATTAAAACCTAATTTTTTTTGCATGGCAGTTTGAAAATTAAGTTACTAGTTATATGTATTTTAATGTATAGTGTAAACAATAGGCTGGATGTGGTTGTGGGCAACCTGATCTAGTTGAAGATATTCGTGCTTATTGCAAGGGGGTTGGACTAGATGAGCTTTGAAGGTCCCTTCCAACCCAAACTATGCTATGATTCTATAACAATCTATATTTCTGCTGCAAATTATACACACATTTATGCACACATGTTAAAGAAAAAGCCAAATAACTTTCACTGGGCTCTAACATGGATTATATTAACGCTCTTGTTAAGAGAACCAGAAGGAACGTGTTGAGCAGAGATGATTTCTTTGCATGTCCATACAGTATTTAGGGACTTTTTAAGGTATTAACTGAGCACGATTTGGGCACTGTGCCCCACAACTTCCAACAGGGATTATGCACCAGAGCATTGAGGATATGGGTTGTCACTGTTTAAGTCACTAAGAATAACAATAGGATTTAACCCTAAGGTGGCTTGTGGTCTGCAGATACTTACTGGGGTCTGTTGACAGTGTTACCTGTGGTATATATTGAATCAACAGACATTAAAAGAAGATCCAAATGCAGAGAAGTAAGCAACCAGAAATCAAAATATTCCAAGACTAAGTCTGAACTGTATAGTTATGATACACTGAACTTCATCCTACAGTCCTGAGAACCTTCAGTACAACGAGCAAAGCCTGCATTTTAGTGCCTGAGAAGAAGTATCCTCTTTCTGTACAGACTACTTCACATAGAACATTTTCTTAGTTGCATGAGAAAACACCCTTGAGTGAGATAATCAAGATAACAGAAGCCTTGCTGAGGGCAGAGTTGGTTTCCATCAGAACATTACAGCTTTCTTTGAAACCATGTGAGATGCAGTATGTAGAGATAATGCAATATATTTACAGCTAGTTTTACCATAATATAAAAGCTGTACTTATAGCAAAAGGAGTTGAGTAATATAGAAAAATTGTATATGCTGATATTTAACTTTAAAGAGAACAGGATCAGTATTTCCATACGATAGAGTAAGACACCCTCATCCCGTAGTTACTCATCATCAGTCACAACAGCCCAAAATGGATATAAAATACTCTCACAAAGCAACTTTCTATTCTCTCTGCCTTTGTGTCAAGGTAACACTGACTCAATGTCACAGAGAATCAGCCTCAACATCTTTTAGTGTTGATGGTAAAGGAATAGAGGGGAATTTCCCCAACTGTCACTATTTCTAAACACAAGGATCTATTCCCTTGTTTACTCTTATTTGCATTTGCATCTGATCTTTTGATCAATAACAATGCTAATGATAACAGCTATGAGAGCCTGCAAGTGAGAAACCTGCTTACCAGACTCCTCTCTTTCATAGCTTAGACATCACCTTCAAAACAAATGAGAAGCAGGCTGCTCCAAAAGAACCAGCTTGGAGAGAGGCCTCTTGGCCTGGGTGTTTCCTGTAGGAGAAGATTTCTGACTCTTGTTGTGGGAGAAACTCCTACTTGTCCTACCCCAAGGGTGAAAGATACTGCCAGGGAATTACAGCAATAAACCTCCAGGTCCCTGTCAAGCTCCAACCATCCCAATGAGTTATTACTCCCTTAGGACTTAAGAGATGTCAGGGAGATTGAAAAGCATTTCTTCTTCTACAGATGACCCAACCCATAACCACAACGAACAGGCAGGAGAGCATCCTCTGCCAAAGATGGGGTTGGAAACTGCAGGGGCCCAGTAGAGAACACAGAATGGCTGGCTAGGAAGCATTCCCTCCCCCATCCAGACACAGGTGGTCCCTGCTGCAGCACTTGCACAGCCCTGCATGGTCGCAACCCGCTCTCTCCCTGGTTCCCAAGGCTCCTGGAGTGCTCCCAGCCTTTTGGACTGCCTGCTTGCTGGCAGGACAAGCTGATGTGCTAACTGCAGCTGGAGCACGGGGCAGGTTTGCCAGGAAGCCTGGCTAAGTGCTGGTCTGAGCCAGGCTGCTCCTGCACACACATGTAGATGCTTAGAGAAGGAAAACGCAGGCTACCCCATAGCAGGCGCAGGGGCTGGACTCCCAGCAGACAGCCAGGTTAGTGTGGTGACTGCATCCTCATGATTCACAGGAGCTGCTCTGGTAGTGCAGGGGGCTGGCACAGTGCACTGAACTGCTCTGCAAGTCCTTGGACAGGCAAGTTAGGCAGACCTCAACTGCTCCTGAGTGAGAGCAAAGCAGAAGGGGAACAGGTTTCATGTCCACAACATCCCTCTGCTAGCGAGCATCTGCCCATCGTGGTGCAGGCTTAGCTCTCAGCCCAGACACACGATTCAAACACAAGAAAGAAGGAAGGAAGCGCTCTTTGAGCTGTTCTCATTGTGGTGGAGTGAGTGGGCTCAACCACTGAGTCATGTTCATGGCTAAGAGGAAAACCACTTTTCCCATCCTCATGGGAAATATGCTGGCACCTGCTGTCCTCTGCTCCGTGCCTGGGCACTGATTTACCTATTCACGGTTATTTTGGGGACATCTCTGCACCATGATTTTCATGGTGCTCTGATGAAAACAATGCCTTAAATTTTCTAAAAGTAATTTTCACTTTACATTTTTAATTTTTCATTTTCTCTACTCTTTGCAAAATATTCATTCAGCCCCATCCATGGCAGTGTTCAAAGCCAGGTTGGATGGGGCTTGGAGCAACGTGCTCCAGTGGAAGGTGCCTCTGCTTGTGGCACAGGATAGGGACTGGATGAACTTTAAGGTCCCTTCCAACCCAAACCATTATATGATTCTATGATTCAGGTGCTTCATACAATAACCCATTTTTGAAGACAAAAACAATGTCAATTTGAAGTTGACTCTTTACTTGACCAGATATCTACCAGGCACACATCACACATGGTAGCAGCAAGCTCAGGCTTGGATATTTTGAAAGTAAAGACAAGATCAGACTGAACAGTCACACAAGCAAATTAAATCTCTCTGCACACACTTACATACACACACACATGCATGGAGAGAGGCTACCACCAATCATAGGTGAGATCTGTGTCCCTGTTGCCTTGTTAAGAGAAGGATTTTTTTCCACTCTCCTCAGAATTTGTACTCTCCCAACCTGTCTTCAAATGAATAGAAAGAAATAGTACACAGAACTGAAGGAAAACTATCTGTAACCACTTAAGATTCAAATATGCCAGAAGTTCCTAAGTCATCTGATACTAATTTCTGAAGAATTCAAATAGGACTTGTGCTATGCTATATGCCAGAAACTATAAATACAATGCTTTCTCCTATCAATCTCTTCTCTTGCTTCAGGCGGCCTGATAGCATTAGTTCAATATCCGCACTATTCCTCCTTCCTTCCCTTAACAGAACACAAGGAACCTGTGGGACTTTTCTGCTGATTTATGTTCAAAGCTGGAGGTGAAACTGCTGTATTAGAAGATCATGCTGAAAGGGGACTAGAAGCCAGCCCACACAGGCTTTACAGGAAGAAAGCATAGAAAGAGGTAAACACAAGAGAAAACTTAGAACAGGGATAAAGCAGCAAATGGCAAAGTTCACTGGGAGGTAAGGTTTGCGTGCTTGCCTTTGTGTTTACACGCTCGCTCCTGTGGATGCAGATCTCCACTGATGTGCTCCTGGGGAGAGAGCAGCTGGGACTCTGTTCACACTGCCAGGACAAGCCTGAAGACAGGAATTTCAGATAATGCAGCAAGGAGAGAGCATCCAGAGTTATAAAACCAGTCAAAACAGTCTGATGGGCAAAATAGTGGCAGAGACAGGACAAGGGGGAATGGCTTTAACCTGACAGAGAGGAGATTAGAGTAGATATAAGGAAGAAGTTCTTTACTACGAAGGTGCTGAGGCGCTCGCACGGGGTGCCCAGAGAAGCTGTGGCTGCCCCATCCCTGGCAGTGTTCAAGGCCAGGTTGGATGGGGATTGGAGCAATCTGCTCTAGTGGAAGGTGTCCCTGCCCATGGCAGGGGGTTGGAACTGGATGAGCTTTAAGGTCCCTTCGAACCCAAACCATTCTATGACTCTATGATTCTATGGAAACAGCTGACCACTAGAGCTGAAGTTTTGTCTTTAAAGTCACATAATTCACTACTGTAAGCTTCAGAAAAGTGTTACAGATTTTCATTTAAAGCCAAAACCTAAAAGTCCATTGATTCACTGAATTGCAGATCTATAATGAACAGGAATTTAGATATTTCTCTTCCTACCAGACTGTAATCCACGGAGCAGTTTGCCTCCTGTGAGGTTACACGGGAATGGTTAACTCTGATGTTAGGGGTCACACAAATCAGTTGGGTGCAGGTACCCAGGGGAAAGACCAGCCAGTGAACACGCAAACAGGAACGAATGAGTTTCTTTGACTCTCAAGCTGCCTGAAGACATGGCATGCCCCTAAACACCTATGGCTAAGCACAGTTTAAGGTTCAGAGGACTGAAATTAATTACTTTTCAGTCATACCAAAAAAAAAAAAAAAAAAAGAATTGGGATATTTTGAGTTTAGAAATGTCAGTATTTCATTCCTATTCCAAGAGAAGAATTTCAATCAAAATAACATAGAATTCCAATTCTACTGAATGCTGAACTACACAAATTTTCTTCGTGACAGGGTTAATTCAATAGAATTTTTTTTTTTCTCTCTTTTCAGATAGAATTTGCAAAATTCAACACAAACTACTGCTGGTATTACCCATCCATTAGACAGACAAATGAAAATAATATACCATGAAGCATCGTATTTCGAAGTTACAAAAAATCAGAAGCAAAAACTTATGGATATAGGAAACTAGAGCTGTGTTATTCTTGGGCTAGAGCAGATTTTAGGGGTTCAGTGGTTAAACCAAAACGCAGCATTTTTTCCACTTGGAAAAAATGCTAAAATAGATTAATGTTCATAACCTTGACTGTTTTATTCAGTTCCCTTTCAGGTGACTGAACCCTTCTGCAAACCTCTTAAAGGTTAGGCCATTTTTCCGATAAAAATAATATGAAACCAAAACATTACATATGATCTTTCGGTGATATTGAAACAAAATATTGGCACTGTGGTTTTACCTCCAGGGAAGACTGATATTTGATAGAAATTAATTGTTTTGGTATTCTAAATATGCCCTAAAACTATTAATGAGAAGTGAAAAGTGACCTGAGATAGTCAGATATGGCCCCTCTGGCCCTGATCCTCCTTTTTTTTTTAGGAATTCTGCTATTCAGCACCAGTATTATAACAAACACTATTACATTTGTATTAATTATTACATTCACTCTGGCAGATGTTAGACTCATAAACTAAAAACCCCGAACACCACCACAACTCCTGTCACAAAGATTTTGCCACTCTTTCAGTAACTGCTGTGGCAGGAGGAACAATGTAGTTCACAAGGCTTCCAGCCCAAACTCTACAGCTGAGAGATTATTGAAGCCATTTCAATTAAACATCTAAATCAAATAGATCAAGATGCACCAGATCCATTAATCTACTTCTTTTCTGAAATGTATCCCTCTGCCATTTATCTTTTGAAGTCCACCGTCAGTCTCTCTAGTGTACTTAAGACACTAGTAGAGTTGAGAACACCTCAGTGATAGTGTTTCTTTTATGAGTCTTGTCTCTCAATTTACATCAGCACTGAAAATTCTCCATCAATTCCTTTCTTGCTCGTTTACTTAAAGGCAAAATTTAAGAGTTAGCCTTTCATTTCCATTTCATTTAATATTTGCTTGACATAAAACACCTTTACCAAAATCGTATTTGCCTTTATAGCAAGTGTACAATGCTATCTGGAAAACTCAGATGAGGAAATCCCGATATATTTCACCCTGCTTGGCAAAAAGTGTCACCTGATTCATGGAAATATAACTCCAACCCAGAAGAATTATAAGTTTGGGTCACCATAGTGCATGAAAGCAGATTGGTTGAGCAGCAAGAAGAGCTATGCACTTCTGAATATGCTTCACAAGAAGTCCAACATGGTAGCAAGCGGCTCTGTTACTATCTATTCTGCATTCCCATCTGGTGTCCTGCAATGATTTTAATGAAAGCTCTTACACATGGTTCTTAAAATAACCCATCTATCTACTGGAGTGAATTAAAAGATGTAAATGCAGTGTAATATGCCAAAGAATATAACAGTCTCAATTTAAGATCCGACTGTGTCAACCAGCAACAGGTTCCAGCTGGGGCAGCCTCATGGAACAAAGACAGCCCTTGGCTTAATACTGAGTATATGCTTCTGAAGTCCCAAATCAGGCAAAAGAGAAATAAAGTTCAAGACCTTGACCAGATGTGCAATACCCAGCTGAGCGTACAGTCAGCATGCTCCCACTGCAACCCTGCCATCAACATGGACAGTTCCAATCGGAGCAGACATCTGTTTCGGGTGGCTAATGCAGGGGTGTAGTACATAATCACAGATAACACTTGGCCAGGACTGATCCTTTGAACTACCTTTTCCCTCTTTTCTGTTGCTGGCCACAGCTTGAATTAGCTCATGTTCTACTTTAGATAACCAGGGGTAGAGTCACAGCAACTCAGTTCTGAGCTCTGCAGCTGAGGAAGGACTGGGTTTCCAAAGGTGCTCCAGTACAACATTAACGGCCAGGTTTGAAAGGCCCAAGGAAACCCAGTCATACTCCTCTTTCTAACAACTCCCAACCTCTTCACGCTAAAGAAGGTAAACAGATGGGAATTAATTAAATCTACAAATTAATGGTTATTGTACTAAGGTCCACAACGAGTATTTGTCATGTAACAGCACTTAGCACATGTGAGGAAAGGAGGTTAAATACAGACATTCCTAATGACCTATCATCTCAAGTCCTGATAACCACTGCCCTCTTAATTGAACTGCCTCCATACGTGCTGACACGTACATTCTCCAAGTCTTCTGTTCCACATAAAAAGCTTGAGATTATCCCAATTTCCAGAGTTTGTAGCTCTCTGCAAAGAGGAGGTTAACTCTACATGTCACATGAGCTTACTGTAATCATGCTATGCAACAAACACGAGAGAAATGGCCTAGATAACACACCACCCTTTTGGGTTAGTTGAATTACTTGGTTTTGAGAAAAGAACTTAATTTTTTTTTGCTTTCTAAGTGTATTTATCACATAAAATTCCCGATCCATGACTAGAGTTTGCAGGTGTTAACACAAATTATGTAACATTTTCCAAATCTGGATTAATTCACAGACTTACCAGAAGCTCTCTTGCAGTGATTTTCCCTTGCAGGTTGATTGAGATGGCAGAACTCTTGGAGATGATAACTCCTATCTCTCAATTACAGCCTTGATGGTCTGATAAAGACTACAAAACTTGAAGCATTAAATCTCTGATCCCTGAATTCCCCCCGAGCATTCTCCTTTGAGACCACCTGAAAAAGATAAACAGAGATGTGAAGAGCATGTAATGGAACTGTTCCAGAATTGATACTGATAATATTACATGGTTTTACATTTATGCTAATATCAATTTAAGCAGGTTTTATTAATACTTGATGGCATTTCTTGGAGTTGCCTTATAAAGCAATCTATAATAGAAGCTTTCACTTTGCACTTATGAAGAACAAAAATTACTTTCCACACTCATGCTCTGTACAGCTTCATAGGACAGGCAGCCTTTAGAAAGAGGGTTATCAGACAAGTTAGAGAAGCACAGCAATGGAGGGAAACATATGTTCACTTTCAAAGGAAAGGCCATCTTCTGTAGATCCTTGATGTTATCCTCATAAACACTGATCAGAAGTTTCACAGAGTACATCTTTGTTGTACATCTTTGACCAGTGACCAGCCCTCCCAAATCCACATGGGACGTGTGTTTTCTCCTCGTGTGTAAGTATGTTGCACGCTGGCAAAGTCTGACTATAGCAGGACTTTATTCCAAAGAGAGTACTGTAAGGATGCTGGTCCTGCAGTTTCAGGCAGAGAAACACTGGAAGGATTAAGATAAAATGGGATTGTTTGGCACACTTTCTGCAGACAAGCGAAAGGAAAGAGAAGAGTTAGAGGTGGCTCTTGAACAAATAGGTTCTGCTTCACCTCCGCCATGCACACACCTTTTATGTTTCTTCAGATATCCCAATTTCCCTCCCCCTAAGTTTGCCAAAGAGCTACTTTGATCCGATGGATCTATGAGGTATGATATCATATCAAGCTAATGCAGAGATAATTGAGAGCCCGTCACAAGTTAGCCCTACTGGAAAGTTACTTTTGAAGAAGCGTGGTTATCATTTACTCTATACTGAAATCGGTTACTGATACAACTGATGATTACATTCACCTCAGCAACAGAAAAATAATACAAACCAAAGTATTTAACATTTCTGTAGCCCTCATAACCTTAGACTGAGCACCTACAAATTTTTGGCCCACTGTGATGCCGACTTCTTTATCTAACATGAAACACTGAGATGTGGAGAAGACGAATTACTTTCCTTAGAGATGCCAGAAGGACTGCAGTGGAGTAGGGATCTCAAAATAGCCTGATCAGCTGAATATGGAGAGGTGAAAACTAGTCAAAGATTGTAGATGTCAACCCTGCTAGATATCCACTCTTCTGCCTACCCCCAAAACATAGCAAACACACACCAACGTGGTATAGTTTTGGTGTAGGTATACTCCAAGCTTGTACTTCTCTGCCTCTGAGAGGTGCTTACTAATAGAAATCTAATCTCAACTGAAATATTTTTACACGCTACTTATTAGGCTGTAATTTATCATGTGTTTTCTGTCTTGTGTGTATGATACGTGCAGCAAGCACGAGCTATAGCCCAAATGTTCTAGCTTCACCTGAAATGAGCCTTTCTGAGCTCATTGTAATTGTGTCCTCGTGACTCTGCATTAACTTCAAAGAGCACTTCGAAGACCACACAGCTTTTACTGCGAACAAGCCAGCAGGACAAGTATAACCCCTACTAATAAGGTCATAGAGGCTAGACCACACTGAAGACTCCTACAGTGCCCTTTGGGCTTAAAGATGTAGGGGGTCTGAACTACCTGCTGCTTAGGCTGATTGACAGCAGCTCCAAGAATCCCCCGTGCAAGGCATGCAGTGAGTTCCGTGCCCACGTGGATGGGTGTAGAGCTGTAGTTGTTCTCTGTCGATCAGATAGACATGTTAGTTTTGCCCCAGCTTGCAGCATGCCCTCCTCAAAGCTAAACTTAGAGAGAAAGTTCACATCTGAGTACTTGACAGGTTGCCAGGTAACGCAGTCTCTTCACCACCATGGAAGTCTTAGGTCTTGGGTGCTGCTTCATAGTAAGCTGCGGGGGGTCAACCCTAGTTGTTCCCCATGGCAAGAACTGCATCACCCCTTTGATGACTGAATACAATAGGGGACACAAACCATCATGACATCTATCTATAGAAGATGCCCACAATATAGGAAGGAAGGGAAAATACCTGGTTTAAAAGCCCTAATGTTGTCAGGTCACCAAGTAGCGTAGTGGAGTCAAGATCCAGGGAGCTGTGAACAGTTGAACTACAGAACTTCACTAACAAAAAATTGTGGGCTCATGGGAAAAACTGATGGAAATGGAGAGCATCCAAAGAGGAGCTTTGTGACAGTGGTATATACATGATATATTTTTGGACATCATCCTTTCTAGGTCCTCCCTCTGGACCTTCAGCTTAACAAACACAACATGCTTGCTGCAGCAGATGCTCCAGGTCTGGTGCCTGAAGGCAGCAGACTGTGAAATGCCACAGAGATTGGGCTGAATAAATGAATAGGGCAATTCATCATTCTTCTCTTTACAAACTGTCAACTGGTGACTTCCAGTTGTCTTAAAAAGAGTAGTCACTAATTACATTCTTGCCATTGCTAATAGCTAAAAGTAGTTATTGTCTGAAAGCTCACCACAGCCACTGTGTCTGGACTGTGGTCACTGAAATGCAGCCATGGAGCTTGGATGGTTAGTTTTGGCCAGACACACAAGCTATAGGTATAGCTTTTTTCAGTATGTTCTGAGTTTTTGGCACAGGAGCTTATGGTTTGAGCTAATTTTCATTTCCTCATTGCCTTGGTTTCAAACAAAACTTTTCCTTGTTTGAAATGGGAATTTTATCCATGGTGAAAGGAGGGAGTTGGGAGGGGAAAGACAGGGGGTTAACATTTTTTGGAAGAAAGATTAGAAGTGGTGGGACAGCTCTGCTGGGGAGGTCAGGAAGATGCCCTGCTTGGTTTGGCTCGGGAATCAGAGATGCATCCTCAGACACAAAGATGCTTTGTAGAAAATGCAGTTCTGGATTAGTCGTATGCTCTGTTTCACTCCATCTCCCATGACATGATACCATCTTTTCCTGCTTCATACTTAACTACCCTTCACTTTTCCTAGATGATACCAGTATTTTTATACTTTTTCCTTATTTGGTATACACTTGTTAAACAAAACACTGAGATTTGGTGATGTGGGAACTACCTTTTTCCCCAGTCATTTCCAAGGCTATCTAGGACCTTGCATAGGCCTTGAATGAGACACAAAGGCTACTTCACCTGCTCAAATATTTACTGGTAAGAAGCCCAAAATAAATCACAACTGTTGCTACAGCAAATTTCTCTGAATACTGTTTTAAGTGGCAGTATTTATGGAAAATGTTGACATATGTATTCATCTGGAGATTAGAACCAGCTATCCTCAGAAGGACAAGGGGTCATACTCATTTATTCCTGCTACAAGGAACAAGCTTTCAGCTTGAGGTGGTAGTGCACTGAAAACAGACAAACCCCTGAACCTTCCACGGTGCACCAGCAGAAGTTGCAGTTTGGATTTGAGTCCTTCACCGCTGTGTTTTCTCCTTCGCACAGAAGCCAAGCAAGGGCTGACCCTGAACAAAATCCCTGCCAAGACACAGATTAAAACCTCCCTCTCTGCACCTGCCTATTACTTTACCACTACGCACCTGCAGACTGGTTTCAAGAGCCTCATTATTGCTCACTTGTCCCTGGCCTCAATCTGACAAACTTCACAGACAAAAAGGCCCCATTTCCCTTCTAATGACCATCACAGCAGTTCCAGCTCTTGAACTGCCTCAAGTCTGAACTCAGAACTCCTCAGGTTTTTTTCCTGCTCACTGCTCAATAAATATGTGATAATGACTGTTGATACAGCAGGCTGAAACTAGAGTTAATGTAGTTCCTAGAAAGGGAACTCTGCTTTAAAGAAAATAAATCAAATTGGAAAAATCCAGTTCTCCAGGTAAAAGATATAAAAGAAGGAACAAAACCAACCCAGGGGAGTGTAAGTGAAGGCAATGACCTTTTCACCTTCCCAGAGCCTCTATCTCCAAATGTATGAATGTTTCTGCACCTGGAGAGGCCTCCTCTGCAGCTTTCAGCTTTGCACAGCTTTTATATTGTGTCTCAGTCCCTAATTTCTGTTCTGTGTGAAATGTAAAGGGGACCCAGCATTGACTTTCCTCCCTGCTGCTGGTGCTGCCCCTGGAGTGCTTGTCTGAGGACAAACTGCTGAAACTCCAGGCTTTCTTTGAGCTCTAGCCCTACCTGTAGGCTATTTCCCCACAAGATGTACTTAGAGCTTAACATCTTTTTGCTAACCAGGAAAAAAGCCCCACTTAAAATCTATTTTCTACTTTGGATCTGTGGTGTCCTGGGCAGAGGACAGCCCATGTCTGCATGCACGAGTGGCCACTGCTCTCATGCATGGCTCTCATTCGTATTCCAGGTTGTTCTCCCAAGGTGATACATACGAATAGCTCCTGATGGACGTGTCATGAATCTGCTTCTTGGTACAACTGACAGGCAGCCAGTGACCACAGCAAGAAAGCCCTGATTACATCTAGTGTGCTTGAAGAAGTGCTTCTTCACCCGGAAATGTTGCTTCCTACAGTATCAGTTATGCTTGTAAAAATACACTTATTACAATATCACCTCTATCTACTGTGTTAGGAAGCTAAGTTACAACCTTCCTTTTAAGGTACCATCCCACTGCTTCACAAGGGACCTTTTCACAGTGTTGTTGAAGCAACATTGATGATGAAAGGTATTTTGAAATGATATCAATATGAAACTTGAATAGGGAAATCAAGTACTGCTGCTTTTGTTTTGCTAGAACAGGTTGTTCTTAAATCCTCCAGCCAGAAGTCTCTCAAAGAGGACATTGTACCATGTGCACTTCCAAAGGCACAGCAAGGAGGAAATACTACCAAATTCTCACCTGTTGTGTAGCAAACCATGTCCAGAAGAGAGTCCTGTGCACAGCTGTGACATGCAGATAGGTTTATTTAGGCATATTGCTCCAGACAGAAGTGAAGGGCTCTGATCTAGCTAGCGAAAGCTCTAGTCTCATGAGTGCAAGCTTCTGTTATAAACCAGGACCAAAATGGGAGAGGAAAAATGCAGATCTTGGATTTGTACCATCACAGAGGGAATGAAGTTTACCCTGTGAGTCACAAGTCACAAACCAAAGTGTATATTAATCTTCACCCTGACACATTTCTTCCATCCATCAGATCTAGCATTGTACTAGTCAAACAGTGAGGATACATCATGTCATTCATGACACATGATGACTCCCAGATGTTCAGAGAGCTGTGCTACCCAGTGGAACAAATGGGTGTTTACAGTAAAATAAGGACCAAATTTAGCAAAACTGAAGATGAAGTTACAAGATAATTAGAAGCAAGAGGGTCTAAACCCCATGATTTACAGGAGCTCAGACTTCTGCAGAAAATCCCAAAGTACAAGTTGAGAAAACAGCCTAACAATTGAATAGCAAAAAATCAAAACCAGGCTAAAAAACCTCACAGAAAAGCACCCTGAGAAAGCCAGAATAAACACCACCACTCCTGAGCTCTGATGTAGCTCTTCTGGTGGAGTTCCTGGTGATGAATAAAAGGAGCTCTGAGTCAGGTGCTTGTAAATAGAGTCATGCGTGACACCTACCAAATCAATGAGAAAGCAAGTTGAGAGATGGAAAAGGATCTAAATACATGTTAGTCTGTGAACCTCTCAGCTGACTGTAAGAGCTCCTGATCCAGGCAGGAACATCACAAGTGCCTTTGAAGGTTATTCACTCTCAAATTTCTCAAGTGTAATATTGAGGAGCTCTATGAGCAGCTGGAGAAGGTGGTCACCTCCTTGAGGCTATGAGAGGGGATATGAACTTGGGTGTCTTTGACTTACACAAACTGCAAAGCAAAACACAGCCTTCCACGGGGCTGCCTTGGTGATGATGTTTCTGAGATGTCCAGGTCAGGACTGTGGTGGGCAAGGAAAACTAAGGGCTGTTCATCTCAGAGAGATACAGTCCACACTAACATAAAGAGTAGAGAATGGTAAAGTCTAAAACCAGACACTGTTAAACCCCAGTGAGATTGAAAGTAACCCCCTGTTAAAGGCTTTCCTCCTAAGAAGATCAAAGTTCCCTAAAGTCACTACGACTCTCTAGATCTTCTGCTAAATCATCCTCACTCTCCCAGATGTTTAAGTCAATAGCGAACGGAGCCCTGAAAATGTAAATCAATCCCCCATTCTCTTGCAGTTCATATCAAAACCAGGAGGCACAAGCATCAGGAGCAGATGGTGCTACCAGCAGCGGGGATCCTGATGACCCAGAAGAGCTTGCTGGAGCCAGAGTTCACACGAAGACAGAGAGCTGGATGCCAGCACTGGCCCTGGATACTTTCCTTATTCTGCGCTAAAGCAACACATTCTTTTTCCATAAGGCACTATCCACGCCAACTTTTAATCTGGCTCACTGTGCCGAAAACAACCTGCATAAAACAGGTGGCAATCTCCTTTCATGTGAGCCAGAAGACAGACAAAAATAGACTTGAAATGCCATTGAAAAGATGGTAAAATAATCCTTTTCCATCTGCTAAAGCAAACCTTGGGAGTAAGTGAATTAACAGGTCTCTGCTACCAGACATTGTCAGCTAAGCATTGCGGCTGGTTAATTCATATCAACGTGACAGCAATTGATTGCCTGTATCTCTTGCCCACATTAATCAAAGCCAGAAGCTGAGTGTGCACTTTGTATATCATTTTCAAACCCTGCTGGCATGCTGCCCATTCCTTCCTAAACATTTACAGCAGCAAAGGTCATCCACATTGTAAGCACACCATAGCAAAGGCCTTTCCTCTCCTGCCATCTCCATATTCCCCATCTAGCCCGTGCCCTGTAGGTATTAGTATTAAATGCCCAGTACCGTCTCCTTCACTTTGAAGTCAGCCACAGATAATGAATTCAAGATGCAAATTCCACAGACAGGGTTTTGACAAAGGAAAGGATGTCCTTCTGGAAAGATTAGACCTGAAGGCCATAATGAACACATCTCTGTTGCTGTTACAACAGCATAGCACTAATCACATATGCTGATGTTCAGATAGCCAGAGTGATTCCAAAGGAAGGATTCTCAGCACTGTCTAATCATCCCAGAGTTCAGCCTACTGCTCAAGAGGGTTCCTTCTATGGGTAGACTGCTAAAAATACCCTACATACCCAGGCATGGAAGTGTAGACTTCCCCTTAATCCAAACACAACTGGTTTAATCAAGTCAGAATGTGACCAGTTCCATCCAGAAGGGAGATAAAGTATCTTCTGTTTAAACAAGGAAAGAAAAAATAGGCCAAATCCTCGTCTCATGTATGGCAATGTAAATCTAGAATAACTGAATAAATACAACCAGAGTTAAAGCTTTCATAAACAGGTATAAATTAGGTCAGAATCAGCTTAAACACATGCAAGTTTTTAAGACACTCTGTCATCATTTAAACCTCAGTTACTGGTTAGATGCTCAGTCAGCCTCAGTCCTGCCTTTCAGCTGCCTATTGCTTATGTGATTATTCCCAAAATGGAGTAGTCACCCAACCGGACATGTCTAACCTGCATTTGCACAACACTTGACTGATGCATAAGCTGAAAAGCTGGCACATTTGAGAATGCACATCAGAAGGACAGTACTGCAATGAAGCATCAAATAGAGCTCATTAGAACCCAATAAAAACCAAGATGCCCATCTGAGGGAATTACAATTTTCTTTTCAAATCGGGATGAGAATTCCAGAGCTTTTCTCCCATGGAATCCAAAGTTCAGAACATTTCTTTTTTTAGTTTGAAATGTTGAAACATTCTGACTGAAAATAAACATTTTGACATTTCCAAGTCAGAATGTATACATGTGGTTTGTCAACAACATTGGGTTAGAAATTGCAGAGGAAGAGGTTTTCATGTGAGGTTTATCTTGTACATCCTGCTTTTGGAAGAAATAGTGCAACCGTGTCCAGGTCATAAAGTTAAGAGGTGCTCAAACGCACTAACAATAAATTGCCCACTCTCATCTCAGATCAGGTTTGATCTCAGTTTTGATTATCCCTGATTTTATTCAAGCTAATTCATCTCACTTTCCAGCTGCATAGTCAGATCCAGAGATCTGTGACACTGATGACTTTTATGCATGATCCAGGATTAGAAGCGTAGGAAAGCACAGGAATACTATTATCATAGAATCATAGACTGGTTTGCATTGGAAAGGACCTTAAGATCATTCAGTTCCAAGCTGCCTGCCATGGGCTGGGATGCCTCACACTAGACCATGTCGCCCAAGGCTCTGTCCAATCTGGCCCTGAACGCTGCCAGGAACAGAGCATTTACCACTTCTTTGGGCAACCTGTGTCAGTGCCTCACCACCCTCAGTAAAAAACTTCCTTATATCTAACCTGAACTTCCCTGTTTCAATTTGAACCCATCATCCCTTGTCCTATCACTACAGTCCTTGATGAAGTGTCCCTCTCCAGCATTTTTGTAGCCCCCTACAGATACTGGAAGGTTGCTCTGAGGTTTCCACGCAGCTTCTCTTCTCCAGGCTGAACAGCCCCAACCTTCTCAGCCTGTCTTCATACGGGAGGTGCTCCAGTCCCTGATCATCCTCGTGGCCTCCTCTGGACTTGCTCCAACATTATTATATTATTACATTTCTATAGTTTATACAAAGGCATTATTACATTTGTATATGTTTTCTTGGACAGTTTCATTTTGCCCATTTTAAGGATGAACACTGGATTCCAATTCAAATTTCTCTTCTGTATTTAGCCCACTTGGACAGAACTGAAAGATTTCAACATCAAACACATTTACAGCTGTGTGAATTCCTTCCAGCTATTACTTTTCTTCTATGTAAAAAGACTCAGCACTCACACAGCACCTGAATGACAATCCTGCTACCAAAACGACCAGTACAGCAAAGGATCTGAATAAGTAAACTACTACTGGTTCAATTCTTCTTGGTTTTTTAGTGCTTTTTAAACTGGTATGCAGAGAACAGCTTCCAGGACAGGGGCATAAGAGTTCAAGCAATAGAATATTTTAAATCTGTGCCCTAAACTTGGAACAGAACTGTATGGTCAGAAGAATTCCATTTGTCTTGCTTTTATTTCAAATTCCTGTATCTATCCACCTTCTTGATTCTGGCAAGAAGCTGAAATGCCCAGAATAATTCTCTGTTCTCAGTATTTTTGGCTTGCCTTCAAGCAAGGTAGCTGGAAAGACTGAAATCAGACAAATCATTTCCATCTACTTTTATATCTTGGTAGTGAAAGCTTATGGGAGTTACATAAATAGGTGATGCTTGCGCAGCAGGCGTTGATCTGAAAAACATGATACTTATTTTGTGACTTTGAAACACTTCACTCAGAGAACCTTCCTTTTTTATATATATATATATGTGTGTTTGTATATATCTATATTTGTGTGCGTGTATATATGTAATCCCAGTATGCAACCAAGACTGTTTTTCTTTACATACACCTACCACTACCTACCATATGTTTTATGGTAATGTGCTGAATTTAGGTAATTCATTGGTCCTTTGGAACTGGTGTCTTACCTTACAGATACTCGAGCACCCACAAGAAAAAAAGACAATGATACCATGTCTAGATTGTTAAAAGACCTAGAAAAGACCTGGGAAGTATAGCAAATAATACTGAAGAGGGAGTGTCAGTGCATGAAGTTCAATAGTCACTTCTCAATCTATTTTATTCTGATTTGATATAAAAATTCAATCTACAGCTTAAAAAGTGCACGCACAGGGTTTTTCAAAACCCCAGAATTTCACTGTCAGTATTCAGTGTTAGTAATACAGTGATTGAGCAGTCAGTTCTGAAATGGTATTAAGAACGTAATCCAGCTTCCTGCAAGGATCATCTGCTTGACATAAACTCCCTTGCATTGTAGACTGTATCACCCTACATTTATCCATGGGTGCTCCTGATTCTTTCTCAAGGTGAGTTGATATTCTGGATATAAAACATGAGGTATATAAAATATGACAAATGTAACATGCATAAGTGGGAATACTACTGAAAAAAGCACTTGCCTTAATAGGAAGCATTAAGATGTACAGATATTTAACACTATTAAATTGGAAATATCACCATTCTATCAAGGTTTAATGTCCACATAAATTTCAATGTGCTTCTGGATTTCCATCCACAACAAGAGAGCAGCCACTTTAGAGAGAGATATTTAAAGTAACTTAAAAGCAGAGAGAACATTCCTAGTCATAATTGTTGTGGTGCCCTGTGTATCCAAACTAAGAGGTCCTGAATCTCAAGAACCAGCTGCTACTGAGCATCACATGTTAACATCCATCAGAATGGCCAAGCAACAATGAAGATGTGCAAAATCAGGATACAAGTTTGAAAACTGAAGCAGCTCTTTTTCTTTTAAACATAATTTCCATGCCATTAGATTCTCAATTCATTTTCTATTAAGAGAACACTTAAGATTCAAATATTTGATGTAACATTCAAGTGTTTTGCAATGCAAGCAGTTCCAGACTTCTTTAATTTTTGCCTTTTACAAAACCCTCATAGTATTTTACTGATTGCAGTGGCTTAACCTTTTCTTGATGGAAAGAGGCAGTATGGAAGGACAAGTGGCAGAGATGTAGCATTTAATGTGTTTGATTAAGACTTCTCTCCTACATCAAGGGTTCTTTGCTGATTTAATAATGAATCCACTACATCAGTACGATAGTAAGCTTCACATTACACTAGCATTACTACTTTCAGACAACACTTAATGTAAACTCCTTCATAGCTAAGCACTATACCAGCATGTAAGGGAATTTAAATTATTGCATAAAACCAAAAAGAAGGATAAATTATTTTAGGGAAGACAATACTACATCTCATATCTTTGAACCTTTGGGTACAGAAATAGCTGTAGGAAGTGGAAATGAATGCAAAAGATGAAGTGTTCAAGGCCAGGTTGGACGAGGCTTGGAGCAACCTGATCTAGTGGAAGGTGCTCCTGCCTCTGGCAGGGGCTTGGCACTGGATGAGCTTTGGGGTCCCTTCTAATCCAAACCAGCCTGTGATTATAATATAATGCATGCAGCATCTTTTAGTTTGGCCCAGTGAATTCAAAAGGGTCCAACTCAAAAAGCTGAGTTCAGGGAGTGCACTATATGTAATCAAAAGCTCTTCCAGTAAAGTAGTAGATTGCGGTAATCTAGACAGCACCTGAATTTCAACTTGCCTAAACTCATTTTCACATCTGAGTTTAGCCCTTGGAATAGTACTTACTACCTAGTATTCTCTATTCTTGGGGAAACAGGATGAATGAGTCCTACTAGAATTGTCTTAGAGGCTTAGCTGCAGGTCACTAACAACATTAAACATCTGGATTAGTGGAACGGCCTAACAGATGCCTGGAAAATGAGCAAGCTCTGCTATGGAAACATATGCATTGCCTTTAAACTGTCACAAGGAATACTAATCTGGGCCATCCTGAAAAGCTGAAGTTCCAGGATCATCAGGGAACATCAGTGAGCAGGAGCCACTGAGCAGGAGACAGACTCTTCATCAAGAGTTTGTAGCCTGTACAGGAGTGGGGCTGCAGCATTGCACACTCCAGAGCCAGGAATACAACAAAATTCTGAACTGCAGGCTCCTATAGAAGGTTCAAATTATCCTACCATGTGAGACCTATGTGTCATCCCACTGTTTTCCCCATAGCTTGTCTCTGCTGCCTCACATCATCCACACGTTGATGAGAAAGGAAAGGAAGAGCCTACCTGCAAGGGAAGAGGTGCAGCAGAGCAAGAGGGTCCAGGAGCTGGATCTATTTGTTTCCAACTGCTCAGTCTCCAGAAGAACAGTGCAGCAGCAGCAGCCAGGGCCCTCAATCTGAAAACTGGATCACTGTCATCTTTCTAAACTCAATCTACATCCCATATCCTCATCCTAGTTGGAAATCCGGACTTAATTTTCCCACATATAGGAGAAATACAGGTTTATATAGAAGATCTTAAGGCCCTTTCCAACCCTAAACCATTCTATGATTCTATGTCATATAAACCTAGGAGTCTTTCACTAAGCAGACGAATGGCCAACTTCCCCGTCTCTTAGGTAAGAAATATAGGAAATTACATTGTAATTCGGAGAGGTTTGAAACAAAATGTCTTTTGGCAAGCTTCAGCTTGGGCTAATAGCAGTTATTTCTGTCAGCTTCAGAGAACTATGCTGTGGCCAATTAACGGAAAAAAGATGAGATTCATTTAACTGCTCAGGGAGTTTCTGTTTGACTATTCAGGCTAGATGAAGGGAAAGACCTTGCCCCAGCCTACATAGCCTCGTAATGCTACTGCCTGTTATTTCCAATTGTTGTTACAGCAGAGCTGGCCTCAGCACTGTTACTAAAGGTCAGTCAATGTTTCCACTATAAACCTACTTTATTGAGGATTTCACATAAGTGTGTGATTTTAATTTGCTCTGCACTGAAACACGAGTTTTTCTTGACCTGTTTCTTGTTCTGTTCTTTAAATCTACATGCTCATTCTGTTACATGATGTTACATTCATGCTCACTCCCAACATTTTCCAAAGAAGGTGACCTCTAACCCATATTCATATTTTAAAGGTTTCAAGCTTAGGTGATCCCACTTGGATAACTGACTCCTTCATAACACCAGCCAGTGGTTTCCTGATTTAGTCCCAAAGCAATATTGGCAGCTTGTTGCATGTTATCTGAGAAAATCTGGTTATCAAGCTTTATTATTCAATAGTAGGTGGGTCACTTCTGAAAAATGGAAAGCTGAAGGGGGGATATTATTACTTGAAACAATTTCAGTTACAAAACAAAAAGTTGTATTTCAAAATGGGCTGCGCATGCAACCAGTGTCTTAGGCACAGTGCAGTCCCCAGGGGCAGGTTGTGAAAAAGATTTCTGCCATTGGGCAAGAGACAAAAAAGCACTGGAATTAAAATCCTGCATTCTCCAAACTTCACTAGAAATTAAGTCCTCCATGCAGTTGCCTCGAGGGCAACTGAAACGTCCCTTTGAAATGAATAATCACCAAGGAATTATTTGTGAAGTCCCCTTATTATACACCCACACGCATCATCTTTCCCACTGAAGCAATAGCTCCCTGATGTCTAACTTTTGCCTCCCTCTATTGGGAAGAGGCCTCCTCCACAGGCAGAAGCAAAGTGCCATCACCAACTGCTCTAGTGGGTTATTCACACTCTCCCTTAGCTGCTACAGACAGGACACATGCAAGCCCCTCACACCCCCTGAGGGTGAGGACCTGGCCTCTTGTCCTCCTGTCCACTAGTGGGAAGAGGAGACAAGGGACCTTTTTCTCCCTCCACGAAGCTGTTGCAAAAAGGAGAAGGACCAGCAGAACATACAGGTTTGATGTCACATTTGTTTCATTGAGGTATATATAAGAAAGGATGGTGGGGATACCTCTGAATTTGAACATAGCTTTGCATTGCATGCTAGAGTATAAAAAAAAAGGCCACAGTTTTCAAAAGGAAAAATCAGTGTATCTTCTGATTGATAATCTTTTTCTTTTCAGAGAATCTTTTGATGGAAATCAATTCATTTGTGAGGTTTCACTCTCAACAAAGCAGAATTCCTTTTCAACAGTTATTCGCATTCTTTGCCCATCCCTATTTTCAGCTCTAAGTCTCTACACACGCACGCACATTCATTTGCTCATACACACACACCCGTACACCTGGTACTCCGTTAGGATTCACTTGGCACGGCCCCAAGAACGGTGGATTTTGAAGCCAACACCCATTTCTCATGTAGAGGACAATCCCACACCTATGGCTATGCTTTCAAACCATCTAAACACACACGAGGCATTCACAGAACTCAGAACAATTTGAGCTGTAAACTGAGACTGCTAGAGCTATCCTGATGGAGATCTAAGGTAATTCTTACTGCATCAGGAAGACTGGGGTTTGGTTTAACTCAGGCCATTTGGAGAAGGTGAAGCTAAATCCAATGTCCCTGTGTGAGTTGTGGAGCCAGAATGGCCACACAGGGAGTTAAGCCGTCACAACCACACAGTCCACCAAGTGGGGAGGTGGGAATTGCCTTGTATTTCGGTAGCAGTTAGAAGTAACTCACATTTTCACACTCCTCTCAGACCTAAGGATTAGAAACCTGATACTCCAAAACAAAGACAAATGAGCTGATGCCTCACAGGCTTCCGTGAGCTGGCATTGAAGCTGTAGTTCAGGGGATGCTAAATCTTAATGTGTCATCCACATGCATATGAGCACACAGATCCCTATTTTGTCTATCATTAGAGCTCTTCAGCTTTACACTCTGCATTGGCTAGATGCAAGCTAGGTCTAATCTGAGAGCTGGCAAGTCATGTCCATGCAGTGCCATGCTTAAACTATCTTGTCTCTCAGCAGGGATTTACTTGAATTGCACGCAGCATTAGCATAGTGATACCATGTACAAATAAGACTGGAATGAGTTCAAATGATAGACTGAGCTCATTCACATCTGCCAGCATCAGTTCAGTAGCCATGCCTCCTATCATAATTAATGAGCCTTTTACAGGTCTGACGCTAAGGAGATGAAGACTCACCAGGCGGTTTTACAGTACAGTCAGCCATCATGAAATAACGTGGGGTTGACACAAGCGCTTATGAAGAAATGGGACTGGCAGTGGTGCAGGTTTGTGTGTCTCCACTTTCATCACTGCTCTGCTGGGATGGCAGCAGTGAGGTACCTTGTGGAGTATGGAAAAGACAAGCAAAGGAAACCACTCTGCAATTGATTCACGAGAGAAAATCTCTGAACCCAGTGGGACTAGATATGGAAAGGCCTGCTGAGGGTATCCTCATGGAGAATGAGGTCCTCAGGCTGTCACACTACACTATGCTCTCTATTCAGAGAGAAGAAACTGACATTTTTAGGCTTGTTGATAAAGTGGGATCAGTCCAAAACAGAGGGAGAGCTCAGTAGCAACTTGTACCTATAAATATTTACCTTTAGGTGAAGCTTGGCTCCCACTCCCCTGACTGAAGTCAAAACTTTCCACGCTTTCCACTTTGACCCTCTTACTATTCACCTCACCTAAAAGAGTATGACTCTCCGATGCAATTTTAAAGCGTAGGAGAATTTCATCCTCCATTTGTCAAGGGCTTCGTCAGTCTGTATTTATAGAATGGAAAGCCCTCTCCCTCTGAGGCTATGATGTACACACGATGGGGAAACGTCCTAAAGCATCCTAGTGAAACAAGCTTAAACAGAGCCAACGACATTTCACTATAAGCTTTATCTGTAGGTTAATTATATTGCGTAACTTAAGATTGACAACCAGCTATAGAAGAACAAATGATGCATTGAACAAAAAGGGAAAACTTTTTGAGTTGCATGACAGAATTCTCTGCTATTTCCAGCTCAAACTTTTAGTGCCATACCACTACAGAGACATAGAAGACAACAGAGATGGTCCATGTAGTGATAACTTAAACAGGGGAAGTTCAGGTTAGATATAAGGAAGAAATTCTTTACTGTGAGGGTGGTGAGGCACTGGAATGGGTTGCCCAGGGAAGTTGTGAATGCTCCATCCCTGGCAGTGTTCAAGGTCAGGTTGGACAGAGCCTTGGGTGACATGGTTTAGTGCTCATGGCAGGGGTGTTGAAACTAGGTGATCTTAAGGTCCTTTCCAACCCTAACTATTCTATGATTCTATGTGAGGTAAGATAACATCAGTGCCTCAACTGAGCAAAAGTCTTAGTCCAACTGCTGAGTGACCAATGCCACTTACCTTTTTGCTTTCTTGAGCATTTGTTGAAGGCCTGACACTGTGTTCATGCTCCACTTATTTAGCAGTATTTTTCAATTTGAAATAGGCTGTGCTTCTATTCACTCAAATTGCCTTATTCTTTTCTTTTTCAGACGGAAACTATCTGGAAAGAAACCCATCAGTAAAAAGAGAAACCAGCAGCTTGTGGAATGAGTTCAGGATTGCTTGGGAAGAATAGACCCAGAGAGCATATACTATATATCTTGCATTACTCCAATTTTTTCCAAACGTGTTTTTATGTAACATGACAAGTTATCACTTCTTGCCTTTGGCTACAGATGGGTAGGACTGCAAACAATCAAATGCAAATCAAGAACAGTCTGCAGCAGACTCGCTATTGTATTGTCATGGCATCACTCCTACTCACTCCGATTAGTCAAAGCACTCCCTTTGGTTTGGTTATTTGGATGGAATAGCTGGGTGGAGATGGTCTGTGTGGGAGGATGGCCCTTTTCCAGCAGAGCAAACACTCTCCTCAGGGGACATCCCTTACGACAAGGAATTCCTCGTGACATCATGGGCTGCTTGATGCTGGAGTGATGTGCTCGAGTTGGAATGGTTCCCATTGCGTTTTATAACACAAAGTAGCATGAGCAAATCCTGCAAGAATAATCAATTTAGAGGCGTGGCTGTACTTACACCAGATTTTTTCCCTTCTTTTCTCAATAGTAAGATGTGTTTCAGAATGGCAGCATCTAAACCCAAGGAAAGCCAGATGCACATACTGACTGTGATTCATGGAGCTTGTTTTGTTGCTCCTGCAACAAAACACCAAGTCCGAAAAATGCTTTCCCTTTCAAGATTAATGAAAAGAAGTCACCTTCACACAACCTCATAAAGCAACTTCATAGTCTTGAAGAAAGGATCAAGTAGTTCTAACACTTTATATCAATCAGGCTATAGATTTAAAACTGGCTTTGGTATTTATAAAAGGGCTGGTGTTTTGTTAGTGGAAAAAAACTAAGGGAATGGCAAACTTGGGCTGGATGACTTAAGGAACTGTTTGTCCTGTCTAATACATGAGAAACCAAAGAGACATTTACTCAATTGCTTCATCTTTGAAAAATATTCACACAGTTATTGGGCTGGCATTGTTATCAGTAGAGGACATCTCACCATTGTGTAACATGTTCTATAAATCACATAGTGGGTAGCGCCTTTGGCATGAGAAATACCTTTTTCCTCAGTTTTTGGTTAACTGAGGACAGCAACCCCTGATCAAGTCGATGAAGCACTACAGTAGAAGGCAGACCAGATTGCGGGTATATGACCTTCTCTTAGTCCTGCATAGAGGTTCAGGGCAGAACTTTCACTCCAATATTTTGTGCTTTACTTGGCTTAGGGCAACTGACCAGGGTGATTCCTACATACTTCTGTTGTTTCAGTTAAAACAATTGGGAAAGGACAGGTGAGTATGGCCACACAAACATATTGTGGCATGATATTATAAGAACAATGTGATGAGATGCAGTATACAGAACCTGATACTAAAAATAACCAAACTTGCTTCAGGAAGTTAAAGCTTTTGTCTTCTAGAGAGGATGCAATCAAGGAAGAACACACAGCTTCAGTGAGGTGTCATAACCTGGTATTAGCAAAATAAAATTCCTATGGAAAACTGAGCTATTATTCCAAGCAAAACATTGCACGCCAATGATAATGGTGTGAGAAACTTTCCTATAATTGAAAGAATTAAGGGAGCTTTACTGTTGGCCACATCTCTGTCTTGGAGCTGCTTGCAGGGAGCTTGGTGAGATGGAAGAAAGGATTTCCTTCTCTGCACTACGAAACAGCCTGTAAGCCCAAACACAAACTCACGGTAAGATAGTTTCCAATAATAAGCAAACTTACAACACACAATTATCTTTATTACTCAATGGCCAAAACCCTCCTTTGCAATGAATCAACAGGTTCCCCAGAAGGTGAATTTCTGCCCTGGTTCTTCGTGAGGGCTCATACTCAAGGTCTCTCCCTAGGGCATGAATGGGGTAGGTCTGACTCCCGCTGTCCTCCACGTCCCAGGACAACCTCCTCCCACATCCCAGGCTGTATCATACTTCTCCTTGGCATCACGCTACCCAAACGCACCCTCCCAGGTCCCAAAACCACTTTCACATTATTCTAAACGTTCTGCACTGGGGAACACATGCACATTCTTACAAACACGTGTAAGAGCCTATACAGGCCCAGAGGAGACGCAGACCCCTTGGCGTGCAACAGGAACACAGTCAACCAGCTTGAAATGAAACTTGCCCCAGGCAATGCTTATTCTTAGATGAGCTGCAAACAAGAGGGCTATCTTCTTATCTGAAAAGTGTTTTGAGAGGTACACCTACTGTAAATGCCTTCCCAAGTGGCTCCCAGCTGTACCTAGGTTAGCAGTGGTATTAGAGAGAAGGTGAAAAGAAACTCTGGCATGGGAGGGAGGCAACATCACTAAATTCCCCTCTTAATCCCTGATATTTAAAAGATTGCTTCAAACCCTGCAGCATAAGATTTTCAATTCATAACAGCATATGTTCTTTATTTGGGTTATTTCTGTTATTCCTACCAATGTACAGTATCAGATTCTCTCAAACAGCCGATGAAACAGGAGCTGAACAGCCGATGAAAGCAGCACAGGTGATTGGCAATTGTAAGTGATCCTTTCTCCTTCCAGTCCCAGTTTCTCACTCCAATTTAATCAGCTTATTTCCCTGCCATTTTCTCCAGCTTGCTATATCATGCTCTTCTCTTCAAGGCACGCTACAGCTAAGACTCACCTACACACTGTGTCGCTGGCATCTTAAATCACTGCTCTGGCTCCGGGGTAGCTATAGGAGTATCAGCATGTACTGACTATTCCTCATTAAAATTCAGCAGTGCTGGAGCAGAGGAGTTGTGCAACCCCATTGTTCCTGCTGTGTGGTTGCAGGCATTCATATAATCTTATTATGAATTTTGGGTGGTTCGCATGCATATTTACACTTTAATTTTCTGTGCTGCAGGTTCAAAGAAGAGCGTGTGAAATGGTGTTAGACGGCTCTCGATACTGGGAAGAGATTAGAAGTGTCCTGGAAAATATACAAAGTGGTCTGATAGCACCATGGTGTACAGTGAATGCTGGAGCAAGGGCTGTGTAAGAATAAACTTCGGCAAACTGTTGCTGGAAAAATTTGTATTCTTGTTCTTGAAGAACATATTGCCTCTCAAAAGCTTCAGGTTAAATAAAGGTTCTTATATTTTAAGCATGATATATAAAACCATGGAATGGTTTGTGTTGGAAGGGACCTTAAAGCTCACCCAGTTCCAACCCCCTGCCACAGGCAGGGACACCTTCCACTAGAGCAGGTTGCT
>JARCZZ010037640.1:0-46963 GCA_030323915.1 Brotogeris chrysoptera | reverse complement strand
GTTGCGAATGCTCCATCGCTGGCAGTGTTCAAGGCCAGGTTGGACAGAGCCTTGGGTGGCATGGTTTAGTGTGAGGTATCCCTGCCCACGGCAGGGGAGCTGGAACTGGATGATCTTAAGGTCTTTTCCAACCCTAACTATTCTAGTCTAGTCTAGCCTAGTCTAGTCTATGCTATGCTATGAAAAATACTGACCCAACCCCCAAAATCATTACTGAATTAAAGCACTGATTTCTAGGATATTTTTATGATTAATGAACAAACACATTCTTCCACTTTTTTAATACAGAGTAAACCAGGATATCATTTGCTATGGATAGATGTTCTGTCTTTGAAAACTTTTGCCAAACTGGATGTAGGCCCTTTTTATAAATAGCTGGCTGATGAGACTTCAAAACCTGGCCACAAATATGGTACACAATGATGGTAAGCAGAAATGCTTTTCCTGGTGGCAGAAGTTATCCATATGTGGACCAAATACAATGTTTGCCATTAATAAAACTCATGTTTTTTAAATGCTTGTGAAAATTGGACATATGTTTATGAAAGTTTCTTGAGCTAGAGCAAGGCTATCAGCCACTGATGGTAATGGTTTGTATTATGGATATTTGAACTGGAGAGAAGACTCTGAGTTGTTACTGTTAGTGAAATTGAAAATTACAGTTACACACAATGAAGTGCTTGTACCTTGATCACCTTGCGACATTCTGTCTCACTGCATCACGAACAGATGAAAAGTGATATACAGAGCGATGCATTAAGTGCATTAGAGTTATTTTTGTGTTGGAGTTTCACAATTATCCCAAGAAGAGTGTTCAGCATGTTTTGCAAATGCCATGCCTTCAACAACACCAAGCTCGCAATGCACTAGGGCTGCTCACTTTTCCCATATACTTGTATTTCGACTGCCTTATCAGGGCTTTCATTAGATTGAAGGAAGAAAGGCTGCTTGCATCAGAAAATATTTATTGCTGCAGAACTTCAGTTTCCCAAACCAGTGTATGTTCTGCAGTACTTTATCTCACTGTTTATGAAACCTGCTTAATTTATTGAGAATTCAGTTGCTATTTGAAAAAACGGGTTTTTTTCAGAATGAAGAATTTATGTAGTGGAGGATTCGGGTGATGTACGGCATCTGTATGTCGGCTGCATTTCCCATACCAGAATCACTAGAGGGAGTTATAGGCAACGTTACTCCTTCACTATCTCCAATAGCTCTGCAACTGCAGAATTAGGAAAGGTTTCTGATAATATTTAGCAGGAAAACACAGGATAATTTTCATCACTATAATTTCATTTCACTGCCTAGTTACTGATTATTTATGAAACTGGTTTAACCTCACAAGTCACCTATCGCAAATCATGATCTTGCTTAACAGCCACAACAAAGCAGCAAGATAAACATCCCACACAAGGCTTTACATTAACATATTTCTCAATTAGTATTATGAATCACAGATGTGATGTTGATAACATACAGGAATTTTAGAGCAAACAGCAAAAGAAAAATAAGACAAATCAGTGAAAAATGCATTGATCAGTCAGCTTTAAGTAACACTTAGACACCTTTCTCTAGTTCAGCCTAGCCCAGGACTTTTTTGCTCTTGGATTTATAATGTAGATTTCAGTGCAGTGGAAGAAAACCAGTTTTTATTCAAGTTTTATGTAGCATTGTTGTTGTTGCCAAAGAAAGAAAATGCTTGATGGGGAAAAATAAAATGGAGTGTTTGCTGTCCTAGGCCACTGCCATGTTGAAACCAAATTGTTAGCTCTATAATTTCTCAAAATTGAAGAATTTGAGGGGAGAACCAAAAGAGATTGAAAATTGTTATTACCCTTACTCCTAGTAATCGTGAAATAAAAATAATATTCAGAACTCTACAGTGAGGGATTGCAGATAATACATTTGATTTATAGTAAGTTAACTGACAACAAATGATTGTTTTTCTTAACATGTGGCTATTCTTTTTCATACCTAGTAGCTGCCAATATAGCCTAAAGGTCTTAGATTCCCATTTATTCAGTAAAATGAGTGTGTACTCCATTTCAGAGTGTCATAATAAACTTAATTTAAAGAAACAAGCGACTTTGTACTTACTGTATGTAATAGTGAAGGCCAGCTTGCTCTCAAAAGCTGGCTACTTACGCCTAAGATTTGAAAAGCAGATGAGACAAGAACACACAGGTGTCATTTAGGTGGCTTTCATGTCCATGATTTAAAAACATGTGATTAGCTATACCACTGTGGCAATTATGGCTCTCTTTTCTTTTATACAGACACAATCATGGTAATAAAAGCTCTAGCAGTTGATCTGGTGCAGAAAAGATTTATGTGAGTAAGATTTTACCCTCCTGGATTCGTATTGAAGTCAATAGTCCTCCTGGACTATTTTGAAGCTGATTTTAATCAGTACGTTTTAGGTTTTGTCACTTTAACTGTATCAGTTTAAATTGCAAACCTAGAGCATGGAAGCACCCTAAGTTTAATGAAGTCTTTCTGAAAAGTAACTGAAAAATAAAACCAGGACCTCAGGGTGCCAGGATCAATCATCACTGATGTTCAAAATGGTTTGACAAAGCAATTAGACATCAAGAGATTAAAAAAACCTCCCTGTGAAACACACACATGATACAAGTGCAATAAATCTTTATGCATGTACAGTATACGTTCCTAGAGATCATACTTCTGCAAACACTGTGCTTGTAACTTGCATTACATGCTGCTAAGTTTTTACTAATATTCTTAGCTGTGTTCTTTGGAAACATGTTAATGTCTTTAAGTATTCTTGATGAAATTGATGTAGGAATGCATGAGTTTTCAAGACCACATCTTTGAGGTTATTATCACATATGTTCGTATTAATATTTCTGTCAAGATTTTGATTTTTCTTTTACAAAGTAAATCATGAACCAAAATAATCATTAGTGTTACACTGTGAGGTTTGATTAATCTAAGTGCCCCAGAACATTTATAATTTTATTTCTGTTTATATTGGCTATGTATTCATAATAGAACATAATGACATGTAATTTGATACAATGATATCTAATAAAACATATCCAGTGATATGTATATATATATACATACTACAACGGATCACAATTTGAGGAAAAGAATAATTTAGTTGGCTGAAAAGGCATAAGCAGGGCTCTGTTTCCAGCCCAACAATGGATCTTGGGCACAACCTTGAAAAAAAATGCTGCTGCTTCAGTTCCAAATCTTATCTTTATGAATAAAATTTTTAAATAATCCATAAATATTTATCATCATCTTTATTGTTATCATTGCTATCAATAACTTCTACTACAAAACTCAACAGGGAAACCTCTGTCTACTCCAGGTAGCTGAGAGTTGTATTACTGTAATTATTCAGAGCACCCATATTTAAGTTACTTAACTTTTGCTATCATGAATATATATTTCAGATTTCTTTTGGCAGGGGTAGATGTTGATGTTTGTATTCTTTAAATTAATATTGTAGAGAAAACAGCTACAGAAAAAATCCGAATCAGTGTCATGGCTGTGATAGTTTTGTTTGTGTGTCCTGAATAAATGCTAAGGCAGGCTAAGACAAACTGGAAAAAAAGATGCTCTTTCTTCATAACATTACCACAGAGTGACTGAAATTGCTGTAACAACATAAAGAGGGAACTCAGACTCGCTCACAAGTTATTGAAGCTTAACAAGATAATCCATCATCTGACCATAGTAGATGACCAAGTCAGTGCTCTCTGCCCATGGCAAGGGCCTGGTAAACTACATTAACTTGAACTTCGCAACATGCTCCCATCCTCCATTTACAACAATTTAGACCACACATGTAGTAGTTGCCATGGATAAGCTGATACTATGCTTTAATGCATTACTGCTGTAGTCACCTGTGTGCCTGAACCCCTGCTTATAGCAATACATTTCAGCTCATAAAATTCCCTGCACGGACAAGACCAGCTTTTGTTTTTATCATTATTTCAATCGCTTTAGTGTAGATCCAATTACACAGGTATAAAATGTTTCTACTGGCATACCCTGGCATCAGTACAACAGCAGTTAAACAGATAACTCTAGAATTGGTATAGATGTGTAAATAACAACAGCTGATCAACAGCTATGCTGATAAAATTTAAATGAATCAAGCCTAAATCTTATGCTACACTGATAATAGGAATGTCTGTTATGTGTCAGGATTACTGGACGTGAGAGGAGTAAGACCGGAAGCTGATCTCAATAAAACCTCCCTCAAGTTCTTGTGGGCTATCCTTTGACACAGCTTAAAGCTACCCAGGTTTCTAGGTTGCTGTGGGCAGCTGCGTCCTAATCAAAAAACACAAAGCAATGGCAGCAGTAAATGCCAGATTGATGATTACCACTTGAGCATATACATTATGGCATTGTCTAACTATACTTTAACTACATATCACCATATTTTACAATTCACAATGAGCTTGCGCAGTTTCAGTAGGTGAAACAGAGAAATGTACAGGTGAATGTAGGTGAAACAGAGACTGTAGATGTCTTTAGAGAATACTGCTTTCTCCTGACCACAGCCATGGGTCAGCATATAAAAAGGCAAAGGAGAAGGACTGTGTTCTTCCTCCACTTCTGCTTCTATTCATTTGCTTGCAAGATGTTGTAAATTAAGAGCAGAGGCTGTGATCTGTGTTAGACCTGAATGAAAAATGTCTCACGTTGCTTTGCAAAGGTAAAAAACCTCAACCTGTAATCGGTACTGCCATGTAATGCAGGGCATATTCTAGCCATAGTTAAACAAAATGGTTTATCTGAACTGAAAATAAAGTATCTGCTGCAGTTGATATATGTGCCAAATTTAAAACATGATATAAACTAAAGTTGACAGCATAAGCCACTCAAACAAGGCCTCAGGGATTCCAAAATGTGCCTTAATATTTATTTTTCATACTTGATTGTAGGTTATGCACAGGTAAGTGTAGTGCTACCCTGAGGGTTTGAAGTGTAATGTAGTCAACCATGATAATACCTTCAGTATCTAGGAAGACAGTTCTCACAATGACTAATATGAAATGAAAGCAAAGCTGAATGTTTTTCTGACTAGTGTTAAGTTTCCTCTAGTGTTATTCAGTAGATTTCTGAAGTATTTTCAGTATTTCCCTGCTAGTAAGACAACAACAAGTATTGCCCCATTTTGACACTGTATGTACCAGCACTCAAAGAAACCTAACATTAACTTGCTTTTATAACTCCGTAATACATGAGAAATTGCTCTCCTCCTGTCTATCCACTACTTCCTGCAGCAATTTGGACTCAAAAATGAATCACTAACCACTGACACATATACATGTAGTAATGACAAAAAAAAATTACCCAGAATTACTCTGCTTCGGGTGCTCCCACCAATTTAACCTGTCTCTCACTGGTGAAACATGTAAGAGCTAGTCATACAAGTACCGTGTGCTTATAGATATTTTTCTTAGCCTTAATTACCTTAAAATCAAAATGCAATCTCAGAAGGAATTTGTAGATGTTTGTACATATTACACAGACATATGCAAAACCAGAGCTGTGCCTCAGAAGAAAACAGTCTTCAGATTAGACTCACTGGCTCTAGCTGCTTTATGTTGTTCAACTGATACAAACAGATCTACGCCTGGCTTAACAGTGAGCAAATTTCAAGCAGCTTTATGTTGTTAGAATAGCACAGGACACTAAAAAGTGCTACTGAATGTAATTTTATCTCTGATAAAGGAAAAAAAAATGGTAAAGGGTAAAGTTAAGCCTCAGCTTCTTACACAATCTTTTGCTGGAAGTTATACTTGCAGAATGAAATCAACAAAAATTAGCATGTTAAGAGACACAGAACATAATGCTGTATCTTGACTTTCTGCCCCTCTTTGAGGCTTGATGTTGCCATGAGTTTTTCCCTTGTTTTGGCATTTATAGCACAGAAACCTCTCTGTAAATAGACAGCTTAAGAAGCAAACAGGCATATACAAGAAAGGAGGAATGATGTCCTCGTGCCCTTTTGCTGTAGGCAGCTCTGCTGTTACAGTGTATTCACAGGAGACCAGATTCTGTTCCTCCCTGCCTGCTGCTGGGTAGACTAGTTCCTTTTTGTATGGAGTCTTATTCCATTGTCACTTCAACTTAAAATCTGGCTGCTACCAAAGAAGTTCCTTCTGCCTCATTTGGTTTAATACCCACATTTGTAGGGAAAGCCAAGTTCTACTTGAAAATATGGGATAATCATAATTCTAATGACTGTGCTATGAATTCTGCATTGTGGTTAGCTTCCTGGCTGTAACATGATGCTTTATCACAATTCAGTGTTAACTCTGCCTTGTGACAATGGAAAGCAATTCCTTTCCCCTTATCATCATCATAGTCATGTTAATGGATTAATCACTAGAGCATAACAAATACAGATCTTAATCTATTGTAGTGTTTCAAGACTACTGTTGGATTCATTAGCTATGAGAAACCTAAAATTTTTATCTTGGTTTTCTTGCTTTCTAGAAGCAGAAGATATGCATGCATAAACCAAGAATTACTGTTGGAGTTTTCTGTGGATTATAAAATTATTGACCTCAAGGGACATCAATGACATTGTACTAAACTGAAAAAATGAGCCAAAGTGGTTTGTTCTGTCACCAGGGCCCCTGAAAGGTACCTAAAACCTTTTTCATAGTATAGTATTCACTATACTATATAGTTTTAATTTATGTTGCACAAGAAAAATGTTAAAATTTTACTTCCTTTACTTTTTCTTCCACCTTTTCATTCTTTGTCATATTCAAGACCAACCACCCATGGTATTTCTATTTTCTTAAAACTGTTTGCAAGAAGATTTTCATATGCTTTATCATTTTGAGCCTATGTTTTTTTGTAAACCTGTAGTGGGGTTTAAACTGCACCTGTCTATATGCGAGGTTATTGAAGTCATTATTCAGAGTTCATGGCTTCTTTCTTCTGAATGTTGTTAATGAGAACTTTGGTTCTCATTGTACCTTTGTCCATTACCTTAAAGAACTATGTGGTAGTATTTAAAGCTCTTACAGACCTGAAATGAGCTTCTTGTTTTTCTTATTTTAGACTTTTTTCAAAACTCAAATTGTTCTGGCTTTTCCTTTAATAACCCCTAACTTTAAAAATGCTTTCCTGTCTCAGCCTATAATTTTGCTACTGCTGAGGACAATGCCATTACCCTACCCAACTTACTTCACCTTCATCTGGTAGATCATACACTTATCTGCATAGACCGGTGCAGTAGAGTGCAGAGATCCCTGAAGCAGTATGGCTTCATCAAAACAATTTGCAGCTGGGCAGATTAGCTTTGCCTTTCAAACTGGGCTAATACGATTATATTCAGCCACACTAACATGATTATATTGCTTCTAGGCTTTATTCCTGCACTTCTGCACACTGCTGCCATTGTGGCATACAGACCTACCTACTCACTTGGTGACCACTGCATTGCCCTAGTTTTCTCACCTGTAAGAATTCCTTTACTGCATTCCAATGTTAAATTTGTAGTGACTGCGTTTTGTGACAGTGAACATGCTCTGCCACAGTACAAATCCCTTCCTCTTCCCTCCTCCCTGCTATATCTTCTGTTCACATTTTTTTAAAGTTACTAAAGATGTTCTTTTTGCACTGTGAAAATGACAATGAAATCAAGTCTGCCATAGTGCTGCATACAAATATTCCCCAGAATAAAAAGGATAATTGCTAGTGAGTTGCAAATCTCAGTTTTAAGTAATAAATAATTATTGTTATTCCATGTCCTAAACAGTTAATCCCTGTCATATGCTGACTGCATGCACCAGTGATAAACTTTTGCAAATAAATCTCACAATAGGGCACCTTTTACTCTGTACCAACCCCAGAATGCATTATTGCACTAGCTATTTAAACACTGGAAAGTAAAAAGCATTTCACAGAATTCATTTCCTCTCTTTCATGAGATATTGCACATTAACTGATGTGAAACCAGAGCAAGTTTCTTTTATAACGTGGTCACTCACTAGGCAGGCTTTCCACACAGCACAGGAGCTGAAGTAAACAATCGCTTAGAAGGAAGCTCTCTAGTGCCCTGGCATGCTGATGGTTCTAGAAAAAGGGAAAAAAAAAAACCCACTCAAGTAACATTTCATTGCATGTTGAAAAGAAAGCATAAGCACTCTGTTTAGAAAGCTTTAAAGCATAATTGGAATTCAACATGCAGATTTCTGTATTATTACAATGCTGTGTGCACTAGATCATTTGCTGAGCAGCCAGCATTTTAAACAACACATTGCAAGAACTTTGTGCTTGTACAAAAACAATGTAGAAAAATTAGGATGACAGCACAAGTATAAACATTCTTCAGCTGAAATGGGAACTACAGTGCAGTGCTAGCCTATGTGTTATGAGAATGGAGCATTTCTGCTTCCATGGAGCACAGACGGAGCACAGATCACTAGTATGCTGGCAAGCTGAACTCAAAACAGAGGTAAGCTACAAATGTACTGGCAGGTAAGCTCACTGATCTTTTTAACCCAATGAACATCGGTTGTGATGTGAGATTCACTAAATTGTACATTGCAAATCAAGGTCAGAATGAAGGGTGACTTACTGTTTTGTGACATTCTCCCTGCTTCACTGACTGAAATCAGTTGTGAATTACAGAGTACTTTCCCTACGCTAATCTGACAGGAACTTGCAGATATATTTGACTATAGAATTAAGCACATCTGGACTCAAATCTGCAAGAAGTGGTAGGAAAAATAATTGAAAAAAGGTAAATTTATACTTGTTCTTACACTACCACGATGCTAATGCTGCTGTGCACAAAGACTGGTGTCTCTGTGTGGAATTAAGGTACCATGCTCACTGCGAAGAAGGCCAGGAGGTTAAGCTGGCACTGCAGTATCCTAGGCTAACCCTTCCTTTTGCTGACTACAGTCACAGGAAAGAGTTGCATCGGTATGAGAATGTGTGCGACTGGAGCCTCCTCTTTGCTTTGTGAGATGGATGACGCTGGCAGAGCACTCCAAAGCCACAGTGCACAGGAGAATCTGGGTCATTATGCAATGTGTTAGCTGTGCCAAATCATAATGTCAGTGAAACTGTTAGACCACTAACCTAAAAAACAGTTCCTGTTTGTAAAATACAATCTTAAATACACAATACAGACCAACTGTTATTGAGATTGTGAGGTGGTTTTGGTTTTTTCTCAGAATAAGTCATAGTAAAGAAAAGTATACACAGAGGAACAGTGTGTGCAAAAAAGAGTATGTATACACACGGATGTGTATTTACACTCATTGAGGGTTTTACCATTCATGGCGTACTGCAGGATTCACGGTCACTAGTAGGACTCAATGAAATGCCTGTTCTCCGAATCAGTCTCCTATTTATCTACTAAATCTTTCCATTTCATCCAATCTAAAGAACTATTTCTTTATATAATATAAATCTATTATATAATATAATAAAATATAATCTATAAATTGAGAAGAGGTATACATTAGCTCTTTAATAAGAACATGAAAGAAAATGTGATCTTGGATTATAGCTGTATTTGCCTATAACTGTAGATCATTAGCAAGGCAGACTGAGTGAAAAGAAAAGATTCCCTGGCAACCCTCCCCCCCTTCCAATGCCTGCTCAAGCATAAAAAAAAACAACCTCCCTGCATACATATTCCAATGAGCCACTGTGGGGCAGTAACAACAAAAACATTCCAAAGCAAAACAAGGGCCTTTGAACAGCCAGTTTGCCTTTTCTGAGCAAAGGCTACAAAGAAACAGTTCTTCGAAGAGAATCTGAACATTAGGATATTTGTTCTTCTATTATAAAATGTTATTAGGCTTTTTGGGAAACATCTTATAGATATGCTTAGCTTCAACTCCTTCCACAGAGATGTTTTCATACAGCATTTTCGAAGCTGTTACTCATTTTTAGAGCAGAGGATGGAGGTTGCATGTGAGATATACCAGACCGTTTAAGACACTATCTGGATTTTCTGTGTGTGCATAAACTCTTCTACCTGAGGGCTAAGTAAATAAGTTCTTCTCAAGTGATTATTCTCTGAGCAGGAGTTTTGTCTTGTAAAGTATAGGAACCTCTGAAGATTAGATACTTTTGTGCAGTCTTTGTTCCTCTCAGGGCAAAATCTTGAGTGAACAGAAGTTATTACAAAAAATGATTACATATCTTAAGGGTAAGAGAATATACTTTGTTCAGTTTTGGGTGTAACTTGAACCAGAATTACTGAGCTGCTTTGGATCCAACAATTCACACTTATAGGTTCAAAATTAGATTAATAGCTTTGTTTTCCTTTCTTCTAACCCAACCATTCTGTAGTTTTCATAATACCAATGAAATGTGAAGGAATCAACTGTGTTTCTTTTTACATAGTACCAAAAGGGAAAGAATGCCTGTTTAAAGATTGCTAATTCCAATCTGAATTTGATACAAATATAAAAGTTCCGGTAACATTCATTGTAAATAGATATTGCCCTGCAGTGCTGCAGAAATTTTTTACCAGATGAGCAGTGTATGCTGAATTATAGAATCTGTAAAAAGTCAAAGTACCATACTCTGATTGAAGTGTTAGAAAAAGAGGATCAAGACATCCAGAGAGCTGAATTACAGCCATGGCTCTTGAGTTACACTTTGAAGATCATTTCCATTTCCATTTTGATCTTACATCTTACTCATAAGTAATTAACATTTGGGGCTGCATGACAGATGGTATGTACCACCTTGTCTTTTGGGGCAGTCTTCTCTTGTCTTGGCTTTTCCAGATATATACCAGACCTAAAATAATTTTTTAGGGGAAAAAGAAGAGAGAGAGATAAATGAACTTACTTTGCCTTGCAGACAGCAATGTGAAAAAGCTGAAAGTTTCTTCTAATGTTTAAACATTCTTCCAATTTTATTTTTAGACATTTATTTATAATTAAATATAATTAAGATATTTGTTAGATCTGTAGGTTTCCAGATGTAGAATACCATTCAAGTTTTACGAAGATTAGGCTATCAATTTAACGCAAATAGGACCAGAAGCATTATTCCAAGTACTTCTCTTCAAAAAAGTTTCCCAGCTAATGAATCTTACAGCTGATCCTACTGATACTCCAGGATATGAAAGATGATGCTGTCATATCATCTGCAAACTGGAGATCCCTTACTGATGTTCCCTGTGTTTACAGCATTTGTGATTCTCATCTTTATCTCCACAGTTTGCTTGGCTTTATTTTTTCATTATATATAAACATAATGAAAAATTATGAAAAAGAAGTATTTGGAAGTTTTATTACTTTAAAGCTATCTCAGGGTCTAGGCAGCCAGCTGAATTTTCAGTTGAGACCTGTAACTGTTCATTACTAAGCCTGCAAGGCAGCAATAACCATCATCTTCAAATTGTAGAGTTTCCCATCAGCTCTTTAAAAGAACTGCAGTGAGATTCTTGTGTTTATTCTTAAAGTGGAAAATGTTCTGAAGAAGGTTACATCCAACAATTTTGCCTCACAGGAAAAGGGAAATTTTGCCTCACAGGAAAAAACAGCAAAAAAGTTAGAAAGTTGATAATACCTATCTGCCCTCGTTTACTCTGCAGAATCAAGGCAGTCAGGGGAAGACACTGTATTTAACCCGTATGTTAGCAGAACAGTTGCAGCAGTAGAATATTTAGTTTGAGGTGCGTAGAAATAGTAACTACAGAGACATTTTTAACTATGCTTCATGAGACATCTTGGCTGTGCTGGTATTAGAGACAACACAGGCAGCCCCCCCCAAAAAAGCTCATCGGAATTTTCACATTCAAAGATCAGTTTAAAAAGTTTTAATAAAACAATCTTTCTGCCTGGATGATACCTAACAATTTGTCCCCATAGTAGCACAGGAACTTTATAAAAGGTAGATTCAAATTGTAAGCAGACACTTGGAAACGAGGAAATCAGTCACTCAGAAGCCCATAATACAAAAAATAGGAGACTATTTTTGGACTAAGTCCAAAAAAATGAAAAATAGTAATCTGATTTATAAGTTGATGGGTTTAACAGATCTTTGTATTAGCCCCTTGTTAAACTCTGAGGCAGCCTTTCTATGACAGGCAATTCTGCAACACCCCGCACCCACTGTCAGTCAATCAAGAATCATATCTATCTTAGGGCCCTAAGTGTTACAAAGTTAAGAGAACACAACTTGGATTGCTCTGATTTGAGATCTCAGCATTCATTTTTTCAGTCTTTTTTCACCAAACATAGATGCACTTACTGAAAAACAAGCCTTGAAACATTCCCATAACTATCTGCTTGTGAAGTAAGAAGGAAAAGAAAAAAGAAATCAAGAACAGCTTCCTTATAAAACTAAGCATGTTACATCTCAATTTCAGTTGAGTTCACCTTGCACCGCTCGTCCCAGGGCTGCGAGTCTTGCTTGATAATTTGGCCCTACCATTTATTTGGTGCTTTCTTTGTTTACCTCCTGTTTGGATCAAAATTTGTGCCTAAAGTGGCTGGCTGTGGAAAGTGGAAGAGGTTAGTGTGCAGATTCCATGTGTTTATAAGCTGTGACCTGTCACTTCAGTGATGACATTTTTTCAATGTCTTTTATAAGTGTAATGTAACTGGTGCTGTTATGTAATGATATTGGTGCTGCTTGTGTTTCTAGGCTAAATTGCTTAGTTACCCAGAACTAGCTAGAAACATGATTTTAAACAAGACCACGGGGAGTTTTAAAACAACCCATAATATCAAAATTCAGTGTTTGTGCACAAGTTCTGTATGTTTGACACCAAACCCACAGGACCGGCTATAAATTGTGGCTAGAGCTGGTGGAGGTGGGGAAGAGGGAGCAGGGGTTAGGCTTGTACTGGAACTGTCTTGAATCTCCATTTTAATTGATTATCTTCCACTAGCTGGTTTCTACCAGAAAATGTGGGAGTGAGACAAGATAGGCAAAAGGTTGTCAAAATTCAGAATCTTAGTTGTTAGTTTTCCTTCTTCAATGATTTGTTTCTCCTGAGCACTTACGTTTAGAACTAGGGACAAGTGGTCCAAATGTACATTATTGTGGAAAAATTAAAGGACCACTGTGAAAATGACAGGAAATGCTGGAGAATATAATCTTTTCCGAACTGACACACATCCTGAAAAGAAATCTGTGCTGGAAACATTGATTATATATATCAGGTATAAAAGCATAACTGGCAGTTAAAACCTTGTTGAACAATGCAATGATACTGTATTTCTTAACTTGGAAGGCTGCTCAGCCAAGCCTGCTCAGCCAGGATGTTCATCCAGCCCGTGTACCATTTATAAGACATTGTGTTAGCATTGAATTAGCTTATAGATTGTTTTAATATGACTTGAAGCAGTAGGGTGTGTAATTGTCTGAATGTTTCTTTCCACTGATTGCACAGCATTACTTCTTTCTGCACCTGAGAAGGATTTTTTCTCCACCTGAACACTTAACTAGCAAATTTCCAGATATTTGGAAGCAAATGCAAACAATTTAGAACAAATCTCATTCCTGCGATTAGGACCTAAAATGAAACCCTAACAAACAGAGCCAGTACAGCTAAGTTTTGTAACTTTTTGTTTTCAGTGGGTTTTGGTATTATTTGCTTCAGCAAAGTATTTCAGTGTGACACCCTTCCTCATCCTAATTCCTGTTTTCTAGAGAGAAAAGTAGTTTTAAACCCTCTATACAGTACAGCCTGTACATACAAAGTATATGAAGAGTCAATGGGATGAGTAGCCTTCAGGGCCATTTAGCATTTTCCAGACTGCCATTTACTTTCTGCCACAATTATCTGGGTACCATGTCATATTGTTGATGTTATGAGTTACATTTCCCACTAATTACTAAGTGGACTTCACCAAGGAAACTCAAGCTTGGGAATTTCTATGCGATTGTGCTTTGAATTGCCTACACATATACAGTCTACAAAGTACTTGCATCACCCAAAGTAGTGTGTGATAAATGCCATTATGTGACTTAATTAATGTCTGCAGAGCATTGCCAGATTCATAAGTAGTCAAAAACGTTACCATGATGTTTTTTACATCTATTAATTTTTTTTATAAGCCAGAAATAAAACCCAGAGCAAAGGTGGTCAGATGGGTTGGCAATTGATTGGAAAATCACCAAAGACTACATGGAGAGGAAAGCAATTACTGAAAAATGCAGCAATGAGAAAATGCAGCCATCAGGGATATCTGGTATTTAACCTTCAAAGAAACATAAATATTTAATTTTTTTTAAATTATTTGTGTATAATGCATTCACTTGCAATGAATGTGGCATGTAAATGCATGGGCAGCATAGGAGGTAGCAAAATACCTAACATACTAAAGCTTGTGTGTGAAAAGCATATTTACACTTATTTGACTGGTGAGAAGAAAGGACATTTATGTTACTTTAAACATAAAATACTGTACACTTTTGTTTATATACTCTTCCTTAGAAAGCCATGTAATTTACTAAGGTGTGAGATTGGGTCAACTGAACAGAAGTTCCACGTATAGACTACATGAGGAGCGTTACAAGCATAAGTAAACTATTTGAGCAATAATTACAATTACAGATACTTTTAATCTAAATTTTATGATATGCTGAGGCATAACATGATAGGTGTTTTATATACAGGTAGATAAAGAAGGTTGAAGCAACCTTATCAAGGGGTCTATGTATGATCCTTATACTTGGAGTATACTTGCACGTATGATATCACACATGACAAAGTGTTGCAACCAAGCAAATCCTATTATAAGTTAAAGAAAACCTCTCACTATAACCTTCTCCTTCCAAAGTTAGGGGGGAAAACTCTATTTTCTGCTTTTGCTTTTCCAGAAACCTATCACTGACACAAGGGAATAGATACCAAAAGAGGCTTGAAAATGATTTATTGAAAAATGTAGTTTTTGCCAACTGAACTAGACAGCTGAATGTAGAAGTAGCTACACTTTTATTAGACTAACATAAAATAAGAGGTGTACATAGTTCTGAAGTCCCTCAAAGGTCCTTTCATCAGTTATCATTTTCCATTCTTGTGAAAGGAGCACTGAGATCTCCAAATCATGTGTATCAGCCAAATTTTCTCTTTCCCCCAATCTAATAAAGTTCTCTTTATAGCAAAAAAAGCTTTTATATCTCTCTCTCTTTCTGATAAAAAAATCCTGCTACAAGTCCATTATGGAGAAGAATCCTAAAAGATAAACAGCACTAAGGAGAGCTGTTTGGTTTTACCAGTTGCTTTTGTGAAGGAAAGGTTTACTGGTGTGTATCTCTGTCAGTACAAACTAAAACCAACAGTGGGTGACTTGTCATTGCATCCAAAGCTGTATTTCTATTTGATTCTTTATACTGTGGTATTTATTAATTAAAATTATGAAAAAAATGTAAATGACAGGCCAGCAAAGACTTTTCTATGTAAAAATGCCTCACTTCAGAGAAAAAAGATTGATGCTCAAGAGTGACGTAGACATGCTTGGGGTCTAGCTGTCTTGCTAAGACAAGGAAGTAGTGGTAGGCCTTAAGCAAATGCATGCAAAAACAGCATGAAGAGAATGAAAAGACAAAGTACAGGCAAGTGGGACTAGTAAGATAGATAGCAAGTGCAACTGATTAGGAACTAGGATACATGACAGAAGTAGAATTTCAGTGAAGATGCTCCTACAGATTGCAAGGCAAAATAAATAGAGCCAGAGAAAAAAGTAATATTTTGATCGTAGTATCTTGCAGTAAAGAAATATCTAGATCGCAGTGCCAAGGTACAGGTTTTAAAAAGCATTGTACTTCAATTCTGATTGCACAGATAGCCTTGTTTGTACTGTAAGGCCGCAGGGGCTAACACTTAAAAACCCACTAAATATTACTGCATTTTATTAATGATATGTTATGTAAAAATAACTTATTAACACTTTGAAATGACAAAAAAATCTTGTGATAAACCACTAACTTCCTCTTCGTCTTTCTGCATAGAAGTACATTTGAAATACAGTGCTTTGTATGAAATGGGAACAGGAATGCTTTTCTTTTTGATATCATTTGAGACCTGAATCTCAGGCTGTGTGGGAAATGAGAAGGCTGCAGTAGGCTGTGCAGCAGAACAACAAGTTGTGTGCTGTAAAACAAAGGGAGAAATGTTGGCGCATCATATTGGTGTGAAGAAGCACTGCCGTGGGGCTGTGTAAAAGGTGTGCAGGGAGTGGAAGAATAAAGAAAACAGAAAGAGAGAGAAGCCACCTGTGAATAGCACTGTTCATTTTTTTGACTGAGCAAGCTACTCCAGAAAATGTGAAAAACCTTCATCATTTAAACCCCTTTTTAAATGATTACTAATACGACCTCAATTATGCTTTCTTTACCTGCACCCATGTGTTTACAATCTGAAAGAAAACAATGAGAATGGCTGCTAAAGATGCCTGATAGCACGTATTTTCTTGGAAGTGCATATTCATATTAAGGAAATGTCAGTACGAACACCTGCAACTCGTATTGCTTGAAACAGTGAGAAACAAACGTAAGTTGGCTCACGACCACTCTTTTCAAATGACGTTACTGTTACTTTGTGGCTATTACTGTGTGTAATTTTGCATTTCAAAAAGTAAAGAAAAGCATGCTGATTATTAAAAACATTGCTCCTTTACAAAAATGAAGTACTAATGAATGGCCTTCAGTGAAGAACAAACTGTGAATTACAATGGATTTCTAAGGGAATATTCAATTAAAATTCACTGTTTCTTCACAAGTAATTTGGTTAACACTTGATTTCAAGGTAAGTGCAGAAACAAACTAAAAGATGATGCTGTAAGAAAGACAACTGAAATCAATTTACAAATCAATGCAGGTACCACGACAAAGAAGAACAAGCTGTAAGACATTGTACTTCTAACTTCTTCTTTCTCTGTTTTACACAGCTGAGCACCCTAAGGTCAGTGTGTAGTAGTCAGCAGAAGAGAACAAGGTTCTATGCTGAACTTTGACATTAAATTTGTATTCATTCCCTTGTCTGTTGGCTGACACATATGGATAGGAAACAAAATCTTCACATCTTTCTGCTCTGTGCCTGAGAAATGCGGAAAAGACATTAGTTGCCCAACCTTTGCTCCAGTCTTTGTGCCTGCAGTGAACAATTGAAGGGACTACACAGAGGTATGTTTTTGTCTCCTGGTATCTTCATGTCACAGTTTGTTCCTGTAAATGAAAAACCAAATGGTTTTGAGTAGGTAACAGGTCTGATCCTTCAGGCTTTCTGGGCCTGAAGAAAAGTCTGCTCCTGACAGTGAAAATCTGCAAGGTTGTTTCTGTGGGGAAGTGGTTGAAAAAACAGCCTGTGGGGCACTGCAGATGCTAGGCTCCACATTTGTATACAAGGTAGAATGAAATTAGCAGCTACTTAACAACTGAAAGTTGCAATATTTATTGTGGGTTTTTTTGTTATTAACTTCAGTTATTTCACATTGCTTTCTTTTAATTTTTGAGTAACAAAACCAACCAACAAACAAACAAAACCAAACCCCAAAACCATTCAAAAGTGGCTCAATCCAAAACAAAAAAAAAAAAAACAAACAAAACAAAAACAACAATGCATGTATTGCTGCATTTAACTGATGTCATGTTACGGACACAGTCTGTTCACCCACTTGCGCATTGCCTATCTTACCGAAGGAATGAGAACGTAATCAGAGGACTTTAAGTGTGTGGATGTACCTTACCAACTTCTGAGATTAACCTGTACTGTTTTAGTTCCTGTTCTTGCTGTTCAAACAATTCCACAGTATCCACATGCCATCATTGTGGAAGACACAGATTGTGTCAGTTCACCTGGGTGCTCTGCATAGTACTTTTGTTTTTGTTAAAATGAATTACACACGTGACAGAAATTAGGATTAGACTTCCATGCACTTTATCTAGAAAGCAATTTTACTGTTTTAAATACCTGGTTATCATTACTGATCTGTAAAACCAAATTTTCAGCATACTGAACAGAAAACTGTATTTGAAATGATTGTTATGGTGTGTCTGGATCAGAAAAAGGAAAAAAAAGAAAAGAGCAGTAGTTTTTACAGCTCTCCATAAAAGAAGAGTATAAATAAAGGTATTTCAATGTTGACGTAGAGCAGCATTGTCAGGAAAACACCATTAAATCAACTAAAGTTAAATGCAAAAATAGGTAAAAAAAAAGCTCATACTAAGAACAAGTATAGCTGAATAATCAAGAACCTATTCCTTAAGTGCAGTGAGTAAAACTTCTCAACCTGAAGGATTGTTATGCTAAAGATTAGGATAGTTAATAAAGGAGTAGCACTGTAACCTAGCATTCTCAGGTTTTAAGGCAATTTTGAAAGGCAAAGACTAACTGGTATCCTGTTTGTTTATGGAACGTTCCCTAATACCCATTGATAAATGATTCACAGCATGAAACCATATGTAAAATTTGTATGTGTATGTACAGCATTGGCTGTGTGACTTTTGCTTGAAGGCATCAGATATCTACTGGTCAGGACAACCATGTGAAATGTGACACAAGTGTCCCAGCCTCCAAGCATCTTATACTTAGCCTGGCAAAAACCCTTCAGGATTCATTTGAAAATCTGCACTGATGTCAGTAAGAAACCACAATAAATTTTTACAAAATCCATGAGAAACTATAAGGGCAGGTGTAAACCTTATTTATTTCCCTGCTGTTTTCATGTGAAGCTATTTGGTAGGCTCATGATCATCCCTTTTTCCTGTCTGGTATTTCCTATGTGCTCTTTTCTACATCTCTGTCTCTTTTTAGAAGATCTTGGGTTGATCATGGCCTTTTTTATAGAAGACACTGGTAGACTCTTCCAGGGAAGGTAAAGCTGTTAAGTTGGAAATAACCCTTAAACAATGAATTTGATGGTATTTTTATTCAAGTCCAACATCAGGGCTTAGGTCAGCACTGCTTAGGTCAGCACTGTGGTCCACCTTGTTGCCCAATTTTATTTAAAGTAATGCCCTTAGTCCATAATCCAGAACTATCTATTAACTGAATATTCCCTCATTCTTTGGAAAGTGTATTGGATTATGTTAACCTCAAAGAAAATACAAGTATTTAAGTACAAATTAAAATTATTATCTACTTATGGGAAATAATGTTTTTAATTTACTTTTTCTTCATACAAAGTCTTAGAAATTTCTTCCCTTGCATAGCTGGGCTTCTGTTAGTAACTGGTGGAAACTCTACATAGTGTAATACTCATTTTCTATCATAACTCAGTAGAAGACAGCAACATTCGACTGTGTATCAGAAATCACAAGCTTCTCATAATTAGTAAGAAATTCATTATCAATTTGAAACAAGCTATTAAAAAATATAAGAAACAGTAACTGAGTTTTTCACCTCCTGGTATTATGGCATTGGTTTAAAAATCAGAACGCTTTTAGTAAATTCTTAAATGCAAATAGTTTTTCTAATATTTCATTAATAAAATGCAAGGTTCTTTAATTAGGAGAAGAATATTATAACAGGAAATGCTGGTATTATGGGTGGTGAGGTAGTAAGAAATTAAAACAACACATTTAAGGTATTAATAACTGAGAAGTCAGAGGGAAATTGCCATCCAACTGAAGTCTTTCTGATAGGATCCTAATGTAATCAGTTCTTTGTCCTTCACTGCTTGACATTTTATCAATGCGCTGGAAGAAAACATCAAATCATCCAAGATAATTACTGTGGATTACACAAAGACAGATAATGAAGAGGCCAGGTCACTGATCCTGATCGCTGAGGTGAATTCAAACAAATATTATGCATTATAATTCAGCCATGTTAAAAAAAAACCAAAGCAACAAAACCCACAAAACCAAATCAAAACCCCACCATACATCTAGGCCCTCCAAATGAAGGTAGTACTTACAGGATAAATAAACCAGGAGATTGTTGGAATCACGGTGGGTGAACCTGAGCTTTGCCCTGCAGTTTGACTGTCACGGATGCAGCAAGGCACGATGCGAGGAGCAGCAGCAGAGCAGGGGGCACTGGGAGCCTGAGGGCTCTCACCACAAGCTGCAGCCCCAGAGGAGCTGGGCAAGGCAAACACAGCAGGCCTGGGACAGGGGACACATCAGGCACAGGATGGCGAAGGTGCTGAGGGGGCTGATCTGAGGGAAGCCAGGAAATAAGGTCTGCAAGGCAAGGTCAGGGTCAGCACAGATCAAACCCAGATGCGCTCATTGCTTTCACTGTTGTGTGGACGCACGGAAGCATGTTGTGTATTCACAACCCGGCAGGAACCAAAGCTCAGGGCCCTGAACCTCCTTACAGCTGGGTTAGTTAACTCATCTCTACTTGATAAATAATTGAAAGATGTAAAGCCTACCACTAGAAAAAGCCTATAACGCCCACATACAATTGGCGGGAATCTCACTGATTTTAAACACGCACATTTGATCATTTTCTGCCATCCCGTGAAGGGAGAAGGACTTCAAGGGGCTATCACTAGGAGCAGCCCAGCTGCGTGGGGCGGCAGCAAGAGCTCAGCATGCCGGTACCTCAGGGTACCTCAGGGTACTTCACGGTACCTCAGGGTACCTCAGGGTACTTCACGGTACCTCAGGGTACCTCAGGGTACTTCACGGTACCTCACGGTACCTCAGAGAGCCTCAGCCTGCGCCACTCCCGCACCCCCCCGTACGCACGAACTGCCCCAAGCGCCCTCCGGCCCCGCTCCTGACTCAGGAGACCGCTGAGGTGAGGCCACGCCCCCGCTGGCGTTCCAGAACCTTCTGCCGTCTGTCTGCGTGCTCCGCGCTTCCCTCCGCCGTTGCCGGGATGCGGTTTGTAATCATGGCTCTGCACTGGGGCTGAGGGGACCTGGTCCTTGCTGAGGAGGGTCTCAACGCCCTGAAGGACAGCCGGAGCTGGAGGCTGGGACTGCGTGCCACTGCTTCTCTTCTTGCAGACAGGTAAGGGCACCGCGGCGGCCGCGGTCCGGTCCTCCCGTGGGCCTCGTGTGCCTTGGTCCATCGGGACGGAGCCGTGTCTGGTTGCGTTAAGTCGGGTCGGTAAGCCCGGCCGGGGCCGCGGTGCTGGCGGCGTCTGCCCGCGGGTAGGCTCGCAAATGACTCAGGTTGTTCTCTCAAAAGAAGCAATGGAGAGCCTCGAGGCCCGGACAGTCAGCTTTTATCTTCGCTTTAGAAGGCAGTTCTCACCTACTCGAGCCAATCCCTGTGCGGAATGACAATATACTCTGTGGTTTCGTAGTTAAATTGTGCGTTTGCTCAAACAGGAGCTAATTTAGAGGAGAAGTGAAGGGGCTTCTGTTTAATTCATCATTCGCAGTACGCTAATTGAAAACGTGGCACTTTGTAAGGGGAAAATAAAAAACAAACGAAACATGCGGGTTTGTGATCACCGTGTTGTGGAATTATTGCCGTTTTCCATGGATGTTAATTGGAAATGGAAATACTTACAATTTGCAACTCCTTTACAAAATCACTGCGGTAATTACAGCTTTCTCAAGCATAGGTGTCGTTTGTGACTGATAGCAGTGTTTGAAAGGTTGACAAATAAAGGCATTAGTTTGGTTGAAATGGGTGTTAGTAATTTTTAATTAGAATTTAGTTTTCTCTGAAACATTGCTTAGGAAATGATTGGGTGGGGGAGTTCTTTTTCTTTTTACGTTCCCCGCAATCAAAATGTCAAAATTACTTTTGCATTTGTGCTGTGTCAGGTGTATAAATGATTCCTTTAGTTTGTAAGTTGTTAACTCACCGAAAATGCTTTTGGGCTTTTAACTGTATGCTTGTGGGTTTGGGGTTTGTTTTTTTTTGTGTGTGTGTGGTTTTGTTTGTTTGTTTGGTATTTTTTTTTTTTGGTTTGGTTTTCGTGTTTTGGGGGGGTTTTTTTGGTGTCTAAATGTTTTAGTACTGATGAATTTGGTGGGCTTTAAACAGGTGCCTAAAGGTAAGTGTGTATGCTGGGCTTGTCTCAGTGAGGACTAGTGGCTCAGTGAAACTTAAAGGTGAAGTTGAAGATCTTGGCCACTGAAGTTCTCGCTGGAAGGAAGAGAAGTTACAAAGGGCTTCCTGACTAGTAAATTGGGCTTAAAAGTTGAAATTTTTTGTATTAATGGTGAACTTCACAAATCTGTGATCTTAGCTACTTTTTGACGGAGCTGATTGTTAGTGTTATTTTATGCTGAACAGGTGAGATTAGTTAACATTAAGAGTGAGAAGTATTGAGGGTGAAAGAAAACGTGATGGTGGAAGATGAGGTATATGTACTGGTGAGAGCTCAGGTAATTGTAACAGTTTCTGCTCTAGAAGATAAGGATTTAGTTTATTTGCTCGGTGTCACAAATTGCATGTTAAATATGTAGTTAAGGAGTCTTTCTTTACATGGATCCCTCAGTTTACAGGACAACATGTCCATGAATTCATGACTTACAGAAGCTGTGAATATGAAGCAAATTCCTGTCCAAGATGACAATGGTAATCAACACTTATTAAACCGAAGGTATAATGTTCAGGCAGGACATGTGGTATTGTCTGTATGTTTTGTTTTCTCAGCATGGTTCATAAATAAGTTATGTCCTTGTTAAGAATACTCATTCTTAATACTTTTTGTTAGGGATCTTTGGTAGCGTCCTACGAAGTTGACCTACTGATGTTATTCCTGTATTTTGCTCTTCTGACTTCTTACTTTTTCATTTTAGAGCAAAGAAACTATTCCTATAAAGTCAACTTCACAAATGTATCACAGAATGTTCCTTCCCTTTGGTAATAATTCTACCATCTGACCAAGTGAAAGAAGAGTACAGTTGTTTTTGAGAGTAGACCTTTCTCCTGCACGTATCTGTAGGATATAATTCATTAAAATCTTATGTTCCTTTTTGTTTATGATTGCTGTCCCCTTCATAGTAACATGAACCCTCTATTCACGTGAATTGAATAACCTTGCTTAATGCTGACTGCCCCTGCTTTGTAATTTAAATGTATGTTTTCACCACAGTCTGTGGCATTGTGAAAGTCATAAGAGAGAGTGAAAAGAATAGTATTCATCTTAATATCAGTTCTCCTGGCACTCCTGTACTTGCCACGCTCATTCAAAACTATTCCCCCTTGCAAGTCTCCTTTGATTTGAAATCTTCTTTGATTAATCTACTTTAGTAACTTAAATACTTCAGTTTGTTCTTTATGTTGCACAGCCTCTAAAGCTTGCAAAAGTGTAGATAAACTGTTGCTTCTCTTGCATCTTTCTTATAAAGTGTCTTTTTCTCTTGTGTCTCCAAAATATTTGTCAATATCATTTGATAATAACTGAAGCAATTAAATGATTTCTGAGGGAATGCTGTTGTATATTGGTAGGTAAACCAAAGGGAGGTGTAGGAAGAGCTTTGGTTGGCGAGTTCGGCTTCAGTTAGGAAGCTTCTGCTTCAGCAAGCTCAGAGCTTGGTTTGTATGAAGATGGGGATTACAGTGTAAACAGAACAGCATCTGCAGCAAAGGAATCTGGTGGGGAATCGCTATATTTAAGTGCTCTTCTGTTTCTTGTTTTGACATTTGTGCTGTGACTTCAGGTTCTGTTAGTCACCACCTTCTCTGCTGAGAAGACATACCAGTCAGCCACAGTTGTGAATGAATATAATGCGCTTTCCTGTATATATATACTCTTGGTTTTCTGTACCCAGAAGTCTTTTTGGCAGCCTGTCTTTTACAGCCACTCTGTTTTTGTCTTAGTACAATAATTGTGGTTTTAAATGGTCATCATAGATTCATGCACCATTTCTGCTTGATGAGAGAAGTGAATTTGCATCTCTCATGGAATATTGTAACAGGATACACATCTATGCTACTCTATCTCATTCGCTTCCCTTATTGCAGATAATTAGTTAACCTAAAATGCTGTACAAAAGCTGATACTGCATGTGTGCAAGCAATGTAATGGCTAGTCAACTGCAGTTGATACTTTATCATTTCGAAATAGCACGTCTGCTTCAGATTTCAGACTGACTCTGCATCCTCAGAGATTCTTCGGACAAATGCTTGCTTTAGATGTTATCAGTGGAAAGTGAATCGTGCTTTCATCTTCCACTTAGCACATGATGAAGAGTGTGTTTGTTCAGGATCCTTTTCAGGTAAATGATGATGTTTGGAATTTGTTTTCCTTACTAGTTCAGTAATTAATTTTAATCATCTGATTGATCAAGTGTCTGTACTTAGAAGTATGCTAAGAGTTCCCTTATGCTCTTTTTGAGCCCTACCAAAGGGCTCCAAATTAAATTTTTTTATTTTTTTTTTTAATGGAAAGTGATACAGACTTAAACTGAAACAGATGTTAGAGTGAGGACCAGTGAAATAGGCAACAGTCCCTGTCACACCTAATAGTGCCCTAGAGGCTGGAGCATAGACTGGTTTGTCAGGGCCATATTTGCACTAATGGGCCTTAATTGTCCCGATGGGACTTAGCTGTGGTCTCCTCTCCCCATGTCGTGCACAGTCTGCCTGTTGATGCAAGCCCCTTGCTTGTCGCAGGTATACCTGTACCCAGCTGTGACTCCTGCTGTCATGGCTTACTGACAGTTTTTCCTGGGTGGACCTTGGAGCTGTACTGTGGGTAGCTTGGCTCCAGTCACATATCTGGTTATGTCTTTAGGAGGAAGGTTTCTGTCAGAGACAGTTCTGTCTCTAGCCCTGCCTTCTGCTGCTTCCGACTGGCCTTCCTGGAGACACCCTGGGCCTTGCCTTGTCTGGGCCCTGCGGAGTTGTCCTTTTCCCTGTTTGAACCTGTGAGGCTGTCCTTGCCTGGCTTATTTCTGTCCTTGAAGCAGCCCATCTTCTTTCTTTTTCCTGACAATTTATTTGTAACAGCATGCTTGTAATCTTTTGGTAAAGTTGTTCAAAGCCATTGCAACGGTTCTGTTACCAAGCAAAAGCTCATTGCATACTTTACGCAAAGGATCTTCTGTAAAAAGAAGTCTGCTGTTTATTCAAAGGAGTAACTTTTGCTGCTTGTGGAGTTTGCAGGTAGCATCCAGATCAGCAGTACTCCAAAGACTTAATGGGCAAAGCAGATGGAATCTGATTAAGGAATTTTTCCCTTAAAGGTAATCCTACAAGCATAAGCAAACTTGACAGTTGCCATCTGTAATCTGGGACTTCTTTACATTTCATTTGATTTCTCAAAACCTGTGAATTTAGTATGAAGAGAAAAATCTCTGTGGTTCTCATAACTTAATATGTTTAGAGACGTGAAATGGCTGGACAAGAAGCAGGAACAGAGAAAGGGGTGGAAAAAGTCAATCTTAATGATATTTCTGCATGCAAGACCACGAAGACCTGGTAAAAAAAAAGTCTAGAATGGGGACAGAATCTTTTGTCTGCCCCTCTTGAGCTGTGTTTGCTTACATTTCCAGAACTTGCTTTTGAAGAAATTAGGTGATGAATGAGAACATTTCTCCTTAAATTCAATAAAAACAACACATAAGCATTATCCTGTAAAATCTGAATAATTTTTAGCAAAGGAACTATAATAATTCTAGGTTTTTTTGATTCCTTAATGTGGAATTCAGTCAGTCTTAGGCTGCATGAGAAGCAGGAGTCATCTTATGGAACAGGACCCGCAGAACTATTTGGTATCTTGGGTGTATTGCAGTATATTTGTCTGTTAGTGCTCTTGTATTTGTGTCCAGTGCACTCCTGTTGTTTCCGTCTGCTCCCTGCATTGGTGTGGAGAGCAGCAGTTCAGGGCAGCTTGCTCATCCTGGAGCGTGAGGGAGGTAGAGGTATGAGTCTGGCGGTGCTGGTGTCTTAAAAGAGGTGGTGGGGAGGAAGGGATGTTACTTATGCTCTCTGAGGAGATAAAAAATAGCTCAAAATGGTATGACATGAGGAGGGAAGGTGCTTTTGAAGGCCCTGAAGTGACTGAATGTTTTGTAACAGTAAGTTTGTTTTTTTAAAAGTTTACTGTTACATGGAGGATGGGCACAATGATAAAGCCTTTCTTTGGAAGTCTGAGTTTCCATTCTGCCTTTATGGTAGAATACTTTTATTCAAGTGGTCTCATATCTGCGTAGGAAACAACGTTGTCCACTATAAGAAAGGTAATGGCATTAAAACCTGAAAAAATGTGATACGGTGGATATTAAGTATGTGATGAGTGAAAAACAGGTGTAGATTTGTATTCCTTTCTTGCTTTCATTTAAACAGCTAAATAAATGATCAGTATTTCAGTAATGGAGACATGATTTTATTCACTCATTTAATAAAACAACAATTCACTGCTATATTGTGAGTTTACTTGCACAGAAGATGAGCTACAGGCAGGATCCAGTGGTAAAAGGGGCAGTCTGGCAATCCTTTGATATTTTTGTCATGTATGCGTAGCTTCTATAAGACACACCATGTTTCATCTTTTATGTTTCTGTTTCACAAAGGTAACTATGGGAGCTCTCTGCAGGTGTTCAGCAGTTAGGAAAAAGTTGGAAAAGATTAGGACTTAAATAGTGTTTAGCTGATTAGGCTACAGGAGAATATTTTAGACAGCATGCACAACAGGGTGCTACTACAAAGACTGTTGCAGTATCAACGTAAGTAACATTAAGAGGAACAAGATGATTTAAATGGGGATTTTTTTACATTTTTTTTTAGCACTCGCTGGAGTTTCTGTTACGTGTAACTGTGTGATATCTCAGGACCAAGTAAATCTGCATAGCAGAATTTCTAGTGACTCTTGCAATATTGTTGGCTGTTTCCTTTTCCAACTCATTTTTCAGTTAGACAGAGAGTACTGTGTTATTGTAGGTATTGTATATTTCCAGCCTGTTTGTAGTGGTAACATGAAACTTAAAGGCAGGGTACTTATAAGCTGGGAGTAATTACATTCATATGCTTTTTAAAGATTGGTGGTAGGATATGGTCCTCATGAGAATTTTTCAGTGTTATTCCTGTGAGATAAGACCAAATAAATGCTAAATAGTTTTGATTGTTTTATGTAGCCTGAAATCTATTTCATTTCGATGGAACTGTATATCATATGTTTGTTTTTCTAGTTACTTCCTGATTTGTCTGTTAAGTCAGGCTGCCTTCCCTGTAGAATTGGGTTCATGGGCAGGGTGTTCTTGTGCTCTGAAGTAGCCAGAATATTACAATGTAATCTTTTCTGCAACATTGATTTGGTTAGTTTAAAGGTCTTTTCTGGAGAGCAGCATCCCTTAGCTGGATGTGAAGGGCAACCAGTTAGACTTTGTGAATCAGTAACATGAGGAAAAATGAAAGGGGGAGAAGGGAAAGCACTATTAAATTTCTGATTAAGTCAAGAAAGCAAGCATTTAGCTTTGCAGACTGATTTCCAGCATACTTGAAGGAGGACTGAGGTGTTTCGTGTTTTTTTTTTTTGTTCTGACATAACTATTTATTGACCCTAATTTTTAAATTGATAACTTAAACTTTTAGTGGAGACTGTGCTAGTGGCAAACACTAACTCCAGTTGTCAAGAGCGTGACTGGTTCCTTTTGGAAAGCAGCAGGCAGAAGCTGTATTAGTTGCATACGTTGTATATTCCATGCGATGATTATGCATTTAAAGAGTCTCATGTTTGTGGTGAAGAGCAGTATATTACTTTTCTGGATGGATTTTTTGGCTTTATTTTCTCTTGCTTCTGTGCAAAGGTGTGCAGACTATCCTTATATGATCTGTTAGGTTTACAATATTGCACATAATACCATGTCTGTATTAAGATTGCCTCACTGGCCTCCTTATAGATAAAAATTATATGTCAAGAATTAATCTTTTGTTTATTTTGATTTTGCCTTCCCATCAAGATCTTGCTGGAGAAGGGTTTGTGCATAGTCACTGCAGTTTCGTGTTCTCTGTTCTACTTGAATAGTAGTTAAGTCTGTCTTAGGCTCTCTAGCTCTCTTCTTGAGGCCAAAGGATTCTAGTGTATCAGTGTTGAACACTAGTGTGTTTAGTAGCAAACTCAAGTATCTAATCGTTTGCAGAATGTTTCAAAATACTGTGTGCTGCAGTGTTAGTTCACAGAAGTAACATGATGCTTTCATTTGGCAGCATAGCATGCTCTTTGATTAGGACTTAATGTAAACTCTGCTATTGTAAATTTATTCCTTTGGGAGTCATTTGCATAGCTCTGAAAATGATTTGCAGTACCTGTTGGCCAGATCCGAGACAACAGAGAGCATGTGGTTGTGCTCTGCTTCATCTATGTAGGGGCTGGGAAGGTTAATTCTAGGGAAGTCAGGGAGTATAGTAAACTTCTGAGTGAGGATCCTGGATAACTCCTAGTCCTAGTGACTCCTTCCAAGTTATCCTAATCCTGTGAGAGACTAGGGCAAGATCTAGGTGCTTGTAGTGCACTAAAGATCTGAAGTATATTGTGTACCTTTTATGTTTGCGTGGCATGAAAAACTAGATTCAGAGCATCTGTGTGATAGAAATCCTAGAAGAAAATAGGTTTAAGTGCTCCTGAAGCCTAACAAGTGCTACACCTGAGATCTTGGAGTTTAAAATGTAGTTGTTGGCAAAATGTGCCAAGAATGTGCTTGTTTTATTGGTGTGAGAGAGTGCAGCAGTCCTTTTGGAACAAGTATTCTATTAGAGCTAAAGGTACTATTAGTGCACCTGGAGACAGAGCCACTGTCTGACTTTCATCTTAAAATTATAGTGTAACATAATAACTTCTGGACTGTATCTCTGGATTTATTGATTGCTGCCTTGACTTCCAGTGTAATAGTGTCAAGATAGAAAGTCGCATCTAGCTTCCCTTGAGTATGACAGAGTTAAACAGGTATGATGCAAAGTTTTAATGAAATTGACTTGGGTAAAGTTTTGCTCTTCATTCCAGCCGAAGTTGTTTCCAGTGTAAGATGTTTTGTTAATGCATGGCCTAACTAACTCTCTTGGTTACTTGCTTACTCCTTTTGTTTCTGTTCTTTATTTATATTAATTGGATGTATTGAGCTTTGAATCGAGAGAAAAAGGACCTGAGTACTTTAGGTTTTTCATTTGTTTTCAGGTCCCTCTCAAAAAAGAATTTAATTTCTTAAACAGAACAAAAAGCATCCTGTTTTCTGTAGTGGTAAAAGGAAAATTCCTTTTCAGCAGGATAAGGGACCTTTATCATATCTTTTAAAATGGTTTAAAGTGGAGTATTTCTTGTCATCTGTCAGCATGAAAGGTCATGGTTTAGGCAGACATTCCTAAGCCCCTTGGATAATGTTTACAGTGCTCTCAAATGACTTAAAATGGACTAAATTGTTTTCAGCCGACAGTAGTAAAGGTCATGGAGGAAATCTCTTTAGTCAGCCTTGCTTGCTTCCTAAGTACACATAGTAAAAATGTGCTGTAACCTGCAGCAAGAAAGAAGTTTTAAAAGACACTGGAGGCTAAGGGAATGGAATGTGTCTCTTGTGGATATAAATTGCTTGGCAGAGAATTTGCTAAGTAGGGGCTGTTACAGGAAACTTTCGTCCAGTTTCTGTTAACTTCTACTTTTTCCTTTTGTTATCCTCTTTCACATTACAGTTCATTACTTGGAGAATTTATGGTCTTAGGGGCATATTCTAATCTCAGTGTGGGCGCTCATAACTCTTAGACACTAATAAAAGGCAGGCATGTGCTTAAGGGGGTGCAGGTGGAGTGGGGGCAGCAGGCAAAGAAGGCTGTACCTCAGTGGTGGATTTCCTCAAACTCCTCTTCAGCCCTCACTTGCAACCTGACTGCTGCTATGAGCTCCTGAGCAGTGCCTCACCAGGAATGTCATCCTGTTGAGCAGTTCTTGTAGAGGAAGCTGTTGCCGAATATAGCGATCAATTAGTCTTGCCATTAGAAGAAAAAATAAATGTCTCCAGTTTGTCATGATACCATGTAGCAATGAGGAAGTTTAGAAACTCCAGCTACAGTGTAATGCTGCTGAGCTGATTCCAGGCAGCTCTGGCTGCATTTGCCTAGCCTTTAAAAATGGTACTCTCAAGTGGTATTTAATGCCTGTTTGTTAGCACCTAGTGGTGGTGTCATGTTTTCCTGAGGCATCTCGCATTAAAGCAGTTGAAACTTAGCCTCATATATAGAACAATAAGCAGAATATACTTGTAACAGTTCAAATAGGTTCTCATCATCCTCGTGTTTTGATTTATGTAATCATAGGGACAGATTCTTAAGACTGAAGTTCATTCAGTGTAGGACCAGTGAAAGAAAGGAGGAAGTGGCCACGTTGATGAGTCCTCTCATCCTGGGGGTGGTTAAGATCTCCTGAAACTGCAGTTCCAGGGGTTGTACACTGAGCTTTTGCTATATGTTTGTTGTGGGGTTTTTGTGTGTGGATTTTTTTCTTCTCAGGCTCCTGTCTGTGTTACTTAAAGGGAATGAAGTAATACTGAATTGCAGCATTTGCCTCATGCCTTCCAAGGTCTGCAGTGCAGTGCAAAAGCGCTTAGAAATAACTTGCCTGCTACTTGCAGCTAAGGAAGAGAAAGTCTTTAATGTTATTTTTTTTTCCATTGTGTACTGTTACTTCTTTAAATAGGTGTGACTTACTCATAGGCTTTACAAATTCTTTTATTTCATAAAATAAATACAACCAAACCTTCCATAAATTCAATTGGTTTGCTTTGATAGGCAAAGGAAAATTGAAAAGATAAAATTGCTCAGTATAGTCAACACTTATTTATTTTATTGCATTTAGAAAGGGCTTTATCCAAGGTGGAATATTCTTTGAATCAGTCAAAACCTTGGTATAGATCAGGGACTGTCTGTACATGAAAAATTTCACCTGTGTACTCACATTTAAAATCATAAAATAGTTAGGGTTGGAAAGGACCTTAAGATCATCTAGTTCCACCCCCCATGCCAAGTAAAGTCAACATTATTTCCAGTACAATAACATGCACGTGTCAGTTCGGGTTTTTTTTCAGGAGCTGAAACTGTTCTCAGATGGTGTCTCTCTGGTCTTAATACTACATTAGGAAATTTCATTGGTCCTAATCCTGATATGCCCACAAGCCTTTTTCCAAACTTTGGCCTGGATACTTCCACATCACTCCTAGCTCAAATTCCAGTCTTTTTTTCATCTCCCCCTGCATCATGTATACCTGGTAAAACTGGGGTTTGTTTTTGCACAGTGCCAAGACACCTAAAGAAATCCAGATTTAAGATGAAGAGCAAGAAAGACTTTTCACGGATTGAAAAATTAGTTGGTCTATTCACTGGTGAAAAATATTGGTGGATTTGTTCATAGTGTTGGTTCTTTTGTGATCCAGATGACCAGCATTTGTTAATTTGTTATGGGGGAAAAATTATGTGCCTGGTATTGTTTTTGACATTGACTTTCCTTTTGCAAAGGGTAACATCTTAATTCAGGCATGGATGCAGACAACTATGCTGGGGCTCCAGAGACAGCTGATCATGACTCCGAGACCTCTTCCCTCCCTCCTGCACTCACATCCTTTACAGATAAAAAGTGTGATAGTGCCTGATTGTTTCAATCAGGAATACTATGCGAAGGCAAGGGTCTGCCCAGGCCATTCCACAGAAATCCCTGACGTTGGGTCTGCAGCATCTTTGTGTGTGCAGAAGGGGCCCATCCAGCCATATCCAGGATCAAGCAATTTTTGGTTTTAATTATTTTTTTGCAGTGTGACTTTGTTTTGTTTTCCAGTGTTGTCTTCCTTCAAGCACTGGCAAGAATTCTGTGATTTTGTATGCTTAAATGTTCGTGTAGTTGATCAGGAGTCAGAGGAGCTGAGGTCTGCCAATTAATGTGATGTCTTCTGATGCTGAACCAAGTGTTCTTTTTGTGCATGTGGACCTGATATGCCAAGAATCCTGGTCCCTTATGAGAGCATTTTCTTTCTCAACAAAGGCATTTTCCCCCTGTCAAAACCCTGGTGCCATAGATCTCAGTGGCCTTGACCAGCCAGATTTAATTTTTTCACCTGACTTTCCAGCCTTGAGACAAGCTGATGACAGTTGAATAGTTTGTGTGGGTAGGCTGATGTAAAAACTTCCCTGTGACAGGAAAACAAACCCACGAAGTTGCTTTTGTATTGAATGTTTAAAAATCAATGTATTCCAGTTGTTAGCTTTACCTTTTTTAGTATTATGTATTTATTTTTATTTTTAAATGGATTTTAATTCTACCATTTTGGTTTAGGTTTCTTATAGCATTTGTCTGTGATTTTTTTCTCATTTTTAATGTCAGTCCAACTTTCCCAAAAATGTATTTTCTAACAAATATGTAGCAATGGGTTTGTCTTAGTAACTGGTATCATATAGAAATACTACTTCTGTAGTTTCTGGAAACCCTAAATGGTCAGGCTTTTGCTCTGGAAGTCTCTGAGGAACCTCTTTTCACATTATAACAAATCAATTCCACTGAAGAACCGAATGAATGATATGCAATTACATGTTAAAGTTTTATTTGAATTTTTAACCCATACTGTAGGCTTGTTGAGATCTAGTTTCCTGAAATATCCCATTCTGTCTCCCGTTCCTTTAACCTAGTGGCAGCTAAGGAGATGGTCTTAGATGCATCTGAATATTAAGGATCATTCAGTCAAAATTAAACTTCCAAGAAGCAGTTACCAAAAAGCTTAAAAAGCACCTAATGAAGGTGTAGGATCAATATTTCTTCTGATAATTTCATTGCTGAGTTGGTTTTAGTGTCAAAAAATGTCAAGATTAAGGGATTGCTGAGTATTACAAGTATAGAATAATCTCTTGTGTGTAAAGGCAGTTTTAAATAAAAAAGGAAAGCCACCTCAGTACAGTAAGTCAGAGGTGACCATTTTATGGCACTGTTAATAATAAGAGAGGGGGGAAAATAATTTGGGGAATTTGAGTAGGGAAGGCTTGTTTTTGTTGGTTTTTTTTCTTCTTTTTTTCCAAGTGCCAGGGCCTGATCTATCTCGTTCTGTTCCATATGTCTAGTACTTACACTCACAAGCCATGATACTGTGTTACTAGTAACAAGTACATTGAATAAATACTTTTAGCTGTGGCTTTAAAGCAGTAAGTATATAATTTCTTTTAGCATATTTCTCATATTTCTGCAGCTTTGTGGCAAACAGAGTGAGGTTCCATGCTACTCAGGTAGGCTTACCTTTTTCAGGCAAGAAAAGACCCCCCCAAGGCACTGATGCACTATGGTTTGTAATACACGTGAAATACCCTAATGTGGCAGCTCAGCAGATGCAATGTGAGCTAGTCTGCAAAGTAAACCTGATGTGTCTTGTAGGACTGGTTTCTTTGGGTTTTCTCTCAACCAGTGTCTAAGTTAGTCCTGTATTCTGGCTGGTAAGCAAGCCAGCCTGGGGTTTTCAGCTCTGGTAAGTGATCCAGGCAGCAAAAGTTGTTATGAGTTTTTTCCAGGCAGACATGAGCTGATTTGGGGAAACTTACGTGAAAGGATGTCTTTCTGCCTCAGATGGCATCAGAACTTGTGCTGCATTCTCCAAAGGGATGATGACAAAGCAGTAAAGAGTGCAGTTGCCTAATGATGTTTTTCCACAAAGGTATGGTAGCAGACTGGAAAAGTAAAAGTCTGTGCTTACTGACATGCAAAGTGCTTGCACAATATACAGTTACAGAAAACACGGGGTTCCATTATGGTAATTCTGTTATTTCCCAAGTAAGTGGCTAATTCAGGGAGTGTAAGTGATACAGCATTATGAAAGATTGTCTGAATTTCATCTTGTGCTTTTGAACTACCTGGAGTTCTTTCTTCAGTCAAATAGACACTGAGTAAGGTCCTGGTACAAAGATGCCATAGAAATATGTGTTAGCATATTTTCAGTGTTGAATAAAAGCTAATTTTAATGTGTAAACATAATGAATGCATAGTGATATGGTTTTTCTTGCATTATATTATAGACAAATTAGTGTGCATTAGTTTAGAGGAAAATGAAAAGTCTTTCTTTGAATATCAACAGACAGTATGCAAAAAGTAATGGTGAAATAGAGAAGGAACTGTTATTTATATTCCTACAAACAGCTAATTAAAAGTGGGAAGAAATGAGCCATAAAGGCTAAGTAGACCCTAAAAATCTCTAAAGTCTAAAAGGTTGATTTATTTATTATTATTTAATACCACTGAAGTTACTCTGCTTAAAAGGTTCCTCCTGGTTCTATAGTCTGGAAATGAAGTAAGAAAGTTTGAATGCATTTAGCTGAGGTTAGGCAGAACATCTGCCGTGAATAAAAAATACCATGTTTTGATAATAGCTGTTAAGAATATTTTTTAAAAAACTAATAAAAAGAAAAAACAATCTTCCTTTAATGCCTGTTCTCCCCTTGTCTTGATTTTACTTAATGATACTGTGCTGAAAGCTCAGAGATTTAATTAGCATTTGTTTTGAATCTCTTCATGGCTCTAAGTGTGGTAGTTTTCAGAAGAAATAATTCACAGCCATCACTTCCATATTCATGAGTAACTTTAAGTTCAGTGGGCGTGTGTGGACACCAGAGGAAAAGTTTTGCAGAAAACATACTCTTGAAACAACCTTTTTCGGTGATTCTTATGGGAGGTAACACATTTACTGTAGGCTTAAAATCCTACCACTCCCAAAGGGGAGAGCTAATGAGCCGATCCTGTCAGAAAGTGCCTGTCTGTTGCAGAAGGTCAGAGCCATTCCCTGTGTAAAACAAACAAAAAACCTGTGAAGTCCATGGAGGTCTATTGCTCTAGAAATGCCAAGTGACATTCTTAATTTCACATAATTGTTGTAAATGCCCCTTTTATTTGTGTGAGCTGAATTAGTGTGCATTTTTCACTTGATGCTTAGGTACAGCTTTAGAACTTACACACTCGGTAGTTGAATTTGACTGTGTTCTCCTTATGTTTTGAAACACTGTTGCACTTCACAGAGCTAATTTTTACCTTATGTGATACACCTATAGAAAACAGTGTATTCGTCAATGTGTTTAGTGCATTGGAAAGTTGAAGTGTGTTTTTTTTAAAATGTTGATGTAGAAATTTAAGGTGAAATACTGCTATGTGCTTTACCAAACTTCTGAATTTAGGAAAGAAAACCCTCCTGCTCTTAAGTAGCTGCAAAAAAGGAGAAATGTAGTATTTACTTGGCGCAGGGTTGTTTGATTGGGTGGTTTTTTTTGTTGCTGTTGGGTTGTTGTTATTGTTGTTGGTATTGCTTGCTTCTTTCCCGCTTTGTTTGGCTTTCTGTAGTGGCTTGGTTTTTGTGGTGTTATTGTTAATTCGGGGTGATTCCGTGTGATTTCAGTAATCTGTTATCTCTGAATCAGGCTAAGCTGATCTTCCTGTTTCTCATCTTCCTGTTTCTGTAACAGTTTATCATGATAGCTGGCAAAGAGCTAAGTTAAAAGGATAGGAAGACCTTGCACTTCGGTTATGTTTTCATCTGTAGGTATTAGTGCATCAGTCAGATATGTGTCATTTTGCTGCATGTCACAAACGGCAGACTGAAGGACAATAAAAACTGACTTGCCCAAGCCTATGTAGGAAGTAGTTCCCCATAGTCGGTATGGTTGTAGTTTTTGAACATTGATGATAGATCATTTTGACAGTTCGTGTACGGTAAAATCCATGTATATGCTCATTCCATTAAATCGTAATTCTGGAATTGTTAGGCTCCTGAGTCACACAAGGCTTGTTGCTAGTGAGCAGAGCTGTGAGGTGTAACTAAATTTGTAGGGTTTTGTTTTTGTGACACAATATGATATTAGATAGTTACACATTCCAGAAAGCTTTACTGAATTAAAAATAGGAGTTAAGATGGTAAGAGGAAGGTGATCTGTTTGAGCCTTTCTTCTTCCTTTTTTTTCTCTTCTTTTTTTTTTTAAATCTTTGCCATGTCCGTAACTGAACACGAACAGGAGGCTTAGAAAATCAGCCCCTTTCCTAGACAAGTTTGATTAGAGCCTCTTACTACTATTAGCTTAACTTTGTAAGTTTATTTTTGTATTACTTGCAAAGTCTTTTCAATTTATGTTTACTTGTGTATGGAGAGTTCTCAAACTGTGCATGTGTGTGAAGGTCAAAGCTGTGTGTTTCCCTGCCCTACTGCCTTGTGTTGGAAGTGTGAAGTTGTGAGACAGTCATTCCAGCAGCCAGTGGAACTGCAGCCTGCCCAGGAAGAGAAGGGGCTGTGAGCTGGGTGCCTGGGCTTTTAGTGCTTCACAAAACCAGTAATGCATAACTGAAAGGGTCATGTATCTTCTAATGTTTCTGTTACTGTGATTAAATTTACTCGAGGCAATCAAGTATCATTTTTATATATGCATCTGCACTGACCTTTTTACAGTACTTCTAGTTCAGTCTGAAATTCCCTCCCTCCCCCCCCAACAAAGTATTTGATTGAAGAAATAACTATTAATAGATTATTAATTTGATTTATTCATGGTCTAATTGATCAGCATGGATCAAGGGGTGTAGAGAGGAAGATTCTGCTTTACAAAGCAGCCTTATTGCTTTGGTCTTTGATAATACTACAAGTGTAATTCAAAACTGAAACTATTAAATGCTGAGGTAAAGCTCTGCTAGCAAATGGAAAAGATAGCTATTGACTGGGTAGGTGTTGTGTCACTAGGACCAGACATTTAGGCTCCCTGAAGTTGTCATTTTTGATTTAATTTTTCGATAATGTGGCACAGTTGTACTATATGTCTGAGGCAAGGAGAAAATGACAAGCTGAGCCTTTAAGGAGTCTGTATCTGTTTACTGTTCCCTTCTACCGCAGCTGAATCCTGGCTTTCCCCAAGTAATGAACGTATCAGATAGAACCATTATCTGACAGTAAGGCAGGGACTCTGACAAAATTAAACAAAACGTAATCTTAAAGCTTAAATTGTGCGACTCTAACAGGCACTCACATATTTTTAGTATAAGAATACGTGGTTATAGCTAGTTCCCAAATGTTGCATGTTTGTACATCTGCAGATCTGGTGCTCAGGCTGAGTCAGACCTTGACTGGTTTATTGTAAGTCTTGCAGAAAAACATTTGTATTTGGGATTTGTTCAAATGTAGTCCACACTCTTGGAATAGGTGCAGCCCTATTTATTTTAACATGAATAAACTTCTATGAACATCTCTAAGAAGTTAAAGCAGAACTATTGACTGATGGTTGGCAGGAGTAGAGGTCCTATGGTCAAGACAAGAAACCTCCAAATTCTTTGGGTTTTTTTTTGTTAGAAATCATGCAGTTACCCAGCAGTAAGTGAACAGGACTAGGTAAAGGCAAGGATATGTTAGTGAGCTCTAAAGGGGATTTACAAGCTTTTCTCAAATGCAGACTCTGCAACTACTTTTTAGTAGCTGATGAATTTGTATGATAATGTGCAATAGCTTCCAGTCCAAATAGTGTGAGATCTGGAACCAGTTTAGCTTTAGTTATAACCAAGCTTCAGGCAACATGATGTCTTCATGAGCCCCTCCTCTCCTGCCACGGCCTCAGTGTTTTGGTTGCTGTCATTACATTAGCAGCGTTGTTCAACTGGTTGTTTCTGCAGTGTGAAGAATGGTTTAGATCAGGTCTATGCTATGTATAGTTACTGTATCTGTCTTTTTCAGTAGGCTTATTAAAGAACTGTTATCAAAAAACCTGACTTTTGATGCTCTGTTAAATGCAGTTTCAGTGAGTTACTTCATGTCGGAGTAGGAAATTTGCTGACTCCCTACACCAGAACATGACAGTTTGGGCAACAGAGGATGTTATGTTGATGGGGTGTTCTTGGAATAGATTTAGTCTGAGGAGCTATCATCTTCGTGGCTTTCAGTAGTGCTCGGGCTGCTTTTTTGGAACCTTTGAAAATAGGGTTTAGGTTATGTCACTTCAGGCACCCCATTATTGTTTCACGATCAACTTTGTTATATCCGTTACTTTGGTTGATTGTTCTTGTAAGTGCTGGAGTATCCTACCTAGCTGAAAAAAAGGAATGTTATAAAAAGAGATCATGTTACTTCTGAAAAATTAGCAATAATTTACATTGTGATGGTTCTTGAGAACAAGCAAACAAACAACCCAACAAAACCAACCCCCCCAAAAAAAAACCCAAACCACCACCAACAGAAAACCAACCCACACAAAAAGCAAACGAACAGAAAACCTCAAGATGGCAGAAGAACTTCTGAGGCTTAAACACTGCTAACCTAAAAAATGAAACTAATTCTAAGAGCAGTTCCATCTTCTGGTATCTCTTAAAGAACTTGTGGTAATTTTCTTCATGAATGCTTGATGTCAAGTTCTCTTTGGTAGCAGAAGTTGCTGTATATGGTCAACACAAGAAAGCAGTCTGAGTAAGGGGTGTAATTCTGATCTGCTTTCTGTGTATCTACCTTCTGGAAACTACTTACATAACTGAAGTCAAACACTATTTTCTGTCTTTCTTTTCCAGTTGCCAACAGATTTGTACCCACATGAAATAATTAACTGCGGGTGCCACAGCACTGCAGAGCGTAATAGCAAGACTATCTCTGTAACACCATTCACTGTTTCTGACATCACAAATTTATTTGCTTTCATTCACTGGGACTTCAGCCTTAGGAAGATGTACAAAGGCAGTGCAGGATCTACCCTGCTGATAGTCTCATTAATTTCATTTTATCCAGCTTCTTCTTGGTCCCTTGTGAAATTTTCAGGTTGCTGGTATAGTGCAGTTTATTTCCAGGTCTTTATATATTTGGTGATGTTTTGTATCTGTAGGTAGTTTATTGGGAAAGTTGATTAGAAAAAAAAAAGAGGCATGCTGAGTGTTGATGCTGGGTGTGTTTATTGAGAAATAAGTGTATTTGTGTTAGCAATCTGTATGTGAACAAATGAGAGAAGGCAAGCCTATTGAGCAGGGGAGTCTGAATTTCAAAGTATACTTGTAAACTTCTCGGTTATCAGGGACAAAATTTGCTGTGTGAATTTCCCACTTACAGTGGTGGTGAAATTTTGCTCTTGCAATTCTCATACTCATCCTGTGTCTGTTATAGGTAGTTTTGAAACTTGCTTTTTAAGTCATGTTGATGTTAAATATGGAGGCTGTTTAGTAGGTAGAGAGGAAAGCTAATCTGGGTCAGTGTTAACTCACCTCTCCCTTGTCCCTGAAGTGGTGTGCTTCTTTTTGTGGGGCACAGTCTGGCACACAGTCACGTGTTCCTTTGAGTACTCATGAGGAGCTCACTGTTCCTATTGAAAGCTGAGATAATTGCAATTACACAAATACACTGATCTGTAGGTTCAGATTATTTGCAGCTAAAAGGCACATGCTTCAGCAAAAAAAAAAAAAGAGTTATCAAAGGTGGCAGTAGGATGTTTGCACCTTCCTTAGGAATAGTAACTGAGAGACTGCAGTTGTTAAGAAGTGACAAACTCTGGTTTTGGTGACTTCAGATGTTAATTCATGGCAATAGTGATATTTTCGTGCTGTCATAGCAACAGAAGAATGTAAGATGGTAACTACGTGGAAGGTAGAAGACTGGGAGGTAAGGATGGGGGAAGAAAAGGCTAGAAATAGTAATATAGATAGCCAGATCTCATGTCAGCTTGACACAAACTGACTAAATCTGTATACATGTGGTATAAAGAAGGTGGAAAGCAAAGAGTTCAACTGTGTTGATATTGTTTACTTAAGCTGAACTGTCTCCTCGTGATCCTGAGAGTGCCATATGTGGCTATTTCTACAAATGAATCAGTATTTAGAGGTTTTTGTAACTTCTTCCTCCTCCCCCCAAAAGAAATACTAAGCTATTCCTGATGGAATTTGAGGTTGTGAAGAAAAGTGAAACCTCCATTTCAGGAGACCCGGCCATTACTTTAAAACTGCATTTCTCCTGGTCTTTGAAATAAGAAAATAAATAGTGAATTTCTGAAGTTATGAGAGCGAAGCCATCTTAGAATCAGAATTTGAGAGCAGAAGGGGAATTAATATTTAAAGATTTAATATTAGTTATATATGTGCTAGAGCTGATATTCTCTGCCCTTCACCTCCGTTTTTTCTGCAATGAGATGCCACTCAAAGGATGGCTCTGTAGGGTCCTTGGAATCAGTTCAGTCATCTATAACAGCCAGACATATAAAGTAAGAATAGCAGCTGATCAGTTAACTATCCAATAGTGACTAAAGGAATCATTCAGTACAAAATTCAGTTAAAGGGATGGTAGCTTACTGTATTGATAACTCTTTGCACAGGCAACCAAAATTGCAATTCTGTGTAGCTAACAGTATTGTTTCCTTGTGTATTACGTATTGACTTGCTCCCCATTTCCACCACCACCCCTTCCCCCCAGTTTTATATTTTTCTTATTAGTCCTAAATGTTACCTAGGTCCCCTGAAGTTATTTAATGGTAGTACTGAGACTTCTGGACTTGAAAGTGAATGATTAGAAGTGCATAGACTAAAAAAAGAGAAAATCACAAATTCATTAAGGATAATTAGTGGAATTTAAGAGGATGATCCATTGCCCATGAAGTGACAAGGTAGATTTACGCTTGACTTTGAGCACAAGAATATGAAAAACATAGGACATATCTTGTAATTTAAAATGAAATGACAATAAATTATTTTCTTTGTGTGTGTTTATGGATGCAGAAGTGATTATAAAATAATAGCCTACAAAATTTAATCTACTAAGAGTACCTCTAACTTGTGCAGTAACTATGATGCAAGATTTTCCAGTACAGCTTTTATCTTTTGGCAGCTCCCCTACAAAAGTAAAAGTGGGACTTATGCTTTAAATGTACTGACTCCTGCCAGGCCTTGGAGTCTGTAAGTCTGAGAAGCACCTGCTCTGTCTGTGCTTCGAAGTACAGATTCTGTAAGTAAAGTAGTTACTTTGAGCTACCATGTTAAATATCTTCGTATGATAAGAGCAATATAATAAATGTTTCCTTGAACAGAAAACCACTTGCAAGTAAGTTAAAAAACTTAGTTCCTGAGCACAAATCAAAAGGAAAGAATTAGATTCACAAAATAAGTAATCCTGATGTAGTGGCTGTGGTTCAAGGGTTGAATATTTCTCCTGTTTTTTAGACCATCATAAACTATAGGGTTCCCTCCTTTGTAATCTCCCAGGATAGTGTTCCCAAGTCTGTTAGTTTTAGATGTTCTTACAAATATTCCTCAATCTGGTAATATTGTTCCAGTTTGAAAATGCCTTGGTCACTTAGGAAACAACAGTACATCTTATGCTAACAACTAAATCCCCTTGTACATCAGGTGGAAGGTCAAGGTATCTGTTCCTCCTCTAGAAATCCTTTGTTTAGAGGAACTGCGTAGAGCCAGATCAGAAATCCTTAGTCCAGTCCTGTTAGAGACAGTGCTGCCTATAGTGGTGAGAAAATGCAGTAGAGATTAATTCAAATGAAAATGAGCAGGTTTCCTTTCAGATCTCACTTACTTGCAGTCATCAGTGGGATGTCGTAATAGTAGTACGGACATATAGCTGTAACCTATGCATACTTTCTGACTGTATGTTGTGACTCTCTACTTACTCTAAAACTCAGTGGTAAAAAACCGTATTGATTGGATTAAGGGATTTCTATGTGTAACTCTAATACAGTTTATTATAAAACACTGCTAAATTAAATTATAACTGTTTTGTTTTAAATGCTTTTTTTCATCTTACACCTTAATTGAATCAATCTATTCATTCTCTACCTTACTCTGTTGTGTTGATTTTGTAATTTTTATTGCACAAGAATATAAAAGTAGGTGGTGTGGGGGGTTCTGCCTAAATAACACATCTATTTTTAAGCACATAAAAAAGCAGAAGCAAAGCATAAAGCAAAGCACTGGCAGAGTGTTTGGTAATACCACCAGCTCAACAGCTTCCATGAATGTAGATGTGTTTTAGTAAAAGAAATTTTCTCATGCTGTGTCCATTTGGACTACCTTTTTCGGCTTTCTGGATTGAAATTTAAAGAGGGAAAGTAATCTAAAATGGACTTTTTTAAAAAGCTATAAAAGCTCTTTGAGCTTATCGTTGCAAAAGCTGGTTTTATTGTTGTAGAAGTTAAGAAATAGAGATGTTATTTCCATCAGTTTTAGTGGGAAATAAAATGGGTTCACATTTCAGGATCAGTTGGGTGCTTTAGAAGATCTCACTGGGTGGGCTGTTTCTTAGTCCTTTTTTTAATCTCTATCTTTCTCTCCAGAAGCCTGCCTTCCCCTGAGTGGTCTGTCTTACCTTTCAGCTCTGCCTGTCATAACTAATTACAGTAGCATCCATCTGCAGTGTGCAAAACAAATCCCTGGAGCTAATAAACTCTTGGAGATCTGGGAGAAAACCCATTGTTTCCTTTGACAGGTACAGCTGACTCAATCCTTTCATAGCTGTGCAGAAGTAAATGAGTTTATACCTTTCTTTTTCAGAGAGATGTCCACGAGGATAGTATGAAGAGCAGTCTTTCTGTTCTGTCATGTGCACTCATTGTTCCAGGATCTTGTGCAGTCCAGCAGAAGATGTTTTACTTGTACAGCTGTGATGCTGCTTTGGGGAGTGGAGGGGAGAGTGTTACAGTAGTTTCTGGAAACTGAAATTATGATTTATGTTCTTCTGTAACCTTTCATGTCCAGCTTTAGTTAAAGCACAGTGAATCTGATTTTAAAGTTATTCTGGGACATCATAGTGTCCAAGAAACTGATAATGGGGAGTTTTAGTTTAAAAAACTTCTGAAAAGGAAGGATCTGGAGCTCGTGTTGACATATCCGAGCTAGGCTTAAACACAAACAACAATAAAACTGTAATAATGGATTAATGCTCCCATTCTACAAGAAATATCCTTCCTGTGTTCTTTTGATAAACAAAAAAAATTATATATAGTTGCTGCTGTTCTATTGGAGCGAGATGTTCATAAAATAGCTGTGGTGTGTGCCAGTATGGGAATAATGACAGCTGTTTAGATCTCTGTTTCTGTAATTATTGCACACCTAAAATACAAGCTTTTTATACAGATTTAACATTGAGTTGCTTTCTTAGCAGTAAGAGCACTTGGGAAATGACAACTGTGGCATATATTGAATGTATCATTGTTCATTAACGAAGTCTTAAATTTGGTGGTAGTTGAATAGGTGATTGCTTCAATTGAAGTTGTGTAGGTAACTTACGGCTAGCTTGCTTTTATTAGTTTGTGAGCTGTCAGTGAAAACACAGTAACAACTGTTAGATGTTAAACGGTCTTTCCTTCTGCCTTTCTAGGTGATAGCTTGTTACACTTGTCGTGAGTTAACAATAGCTTCTTATGATCATAGATCCTGGTGACAGGCTGGTACACTGACATTCCTTCCCTGGATGAGCGTAATTCCTATCATCAGGATTCTGGTGGAGATGCAAATTATGAATTTTCTTTTCAGGAACATGTGCTAGTGATTCAAGACTTCATTGTATGTTCTTGCCAATAAGTGAAGTGTTAGAAACTCAGCGAAGCGTATGTAATGCTGTGAACACACTGGAGTCCTGAAAACCCCAGTTGCGTGATATAGTATGCGTGATTAATATAACTTCAAGGAAGGAATTCGGTCTGTCAAACTTCACTGCCAATTGCATTGATGACAGCCTGGTGCCTTTTTGCAGAACAGTTTCCCTTACATAACACTGCAGGCAGTTGCTGTCTGTGAAGCAGAGAAACTTGGTAACAGAATGGCCTTTAAACAAAACAAACCCTGAAGGCTTGCTTTGATTTGCTAATAGTTTGATTAATGGAATATTTTTTCAATTATTCTTTTAACTAAAGTAGATGTGAGATATATCCTTTCAGGTTGAACCCTCATCTTTCCTCTGGAGGGTTTCTGACATCTTGCACCTGAAGAAAGTAATCCTAAAAATCTCTGCAGTAGTTTACTGGTTCTATATCACTTTGTCCTAATATTAGGTGGTTTTCAGAAGTGAAGACTGAGCTGAATGGAGCACAGGCTGTATTTCAGAACAGTAAACATTATCATGGCACTCAGGTATAAAATGTTAAAGCATTTGTCCTAAAAGCATAAGTGTTCTTAGGTATTTCTGTACACTGCTTATGAAACTCACTGACTTGTTACTCTCTGACTATTAGAGTCACTACTTATGTGATCAACTCAAAATTCTGGGTAGCATCTCCCCAGGAACAGATTTGTACTTTTAGGGTTATGTTACCGAGTGTTATTTTGAAAAGAACATATTTTAGCTACACAAGGATGAGCACTTGAAGTGTTGTTTTGAGTCAGTCAGAAAGGAAGGTATGTTTCTCTGTTCATTTAAATGCTGTGTATCTAGTAGAAGACAAAGCTTTGCTTTATTTAATGTGTGGAATCCAGTAGCTTCTTGCATGCATTTTGTCAGTAAAGATTCCACGTCTTCAAGTGCTATTGGTAAAAGTACAAGGAAGGAATCCTGGTATAATTTTGAATTCAGAATGGGTTGTGGAAAGTTACAAACACTGTCAATGTGCATGAAAAGGAGAAAATAATTGCTATAGGCTGTGAATAACATCCTTAAGTAAGCTAGATGAAGCAATGAATGAAGGGCATAACCCTGTGCTATGATATATGATTTTATATACAGTAGTTAAAAATTTTCTAATAACCATAGTAAGTAAGAGGAAATATAACATAGAGGCAGGTTCTAGGGAATAAGTAGTATTTTGGTCTAATAGTATGCTGTAGCTTGCAAATGACTCCAGTGAGGGGGACAATACCACAGTTGTTAGCACCATGGCTATAAACAAGATCAGCTTTTTGCTCTGGCCAAACTCCAAACTGAAATCTTTGTAGAAGGAGCTCTTTAATGGGCATCCAGGCCTCTGGCTGGTGGACCGAACTGTTCAAGTCCCTGCTGTGATGCGAACTCATGAGTTGGAACTATCATGGTAGCTTGAAACAAAACTTGTCAAACTTGTCAAGGCTGGTACTTGGACAGAGGAAATCTGTACTACATTCCTAAGCATTGAAACTATTTGCCCAAGGACAGGATAAGACCAATGAGATCCAGATTTATTGAGCTGCAAAGCTGCAAAAAAAGCAAAGGAAGTAGTAAATATTAATTTATTTTATAAGAGGAAGTAGTCAATATTAATTAGATCACAAAGGGCAAAACTGGATTTCTCAAAAATAGCATTCCTGCTTAAAGGGGAAGAAGGGAAGGAAGACACTTAAGGAAAACTTAAGTGTGTGTATGAAAGCTGGTCAGAGGTTTCGTTTTAAACTTTTGAAATATTATTCCTGTTCATAAATGCCTAAATCTTGGGGGAGAACCCCAGTGCAGCTGGTATACTGTCTCTATTGCTGATGCAGTAGCTTGTAGAATGTGGGGACTTATAGATTCATACATCTTAGTTGATGGTTGGTGATTATTTGTTTTTCCTTGAATTTGTTGGACACTTCTGGAATATGTTAGTAAGCAAACCCAGGTACCTAGGACATAGTAAAAGGCATACTGCTGGGCATAATGTAGTTTGGATTTGTTGAATCATCGCTTGGGATGTGTATGTCTCACTTCACCTTGTAGTTTTGGTAACCTAATGTCTTAAAACTGTAAATATTTCAATGTGATGTACCTCTCAGCTGCTGCTGAGACAAGAGTATTGGGTACAATCTAATGGTGAGTGGCTCAAGGGAATGGTCTGGAAGGCTTGCTGCCACTGGTAGACCCTTCTAACTGGCCACCATAACCAATAAAGGTACATGACAGAACATCATAACTTCACTGAGTGCTGTGACTATTGGCTTACGGGCAGAGTTATCATTATTTTTATTTGTCAGTGCAAAGATCCTTTGCTTGTCACTATGACAGAAGCATAAAGCCCTTCCTCATCAGAAAGTCCAGGAATCTTAAGTAGATGTGAAGGAAAAGGAAAACAAAAAAGAAAAATAATAATCAAATGGAATGTACAGAGTTTCAAGTCTCAGTAGGAGGGGACTACTTATGCATAATACATAGCATCAAATGCTGGAAATAGAGCAGGAAGATGGAGAGGTATAGCGGAGTAGGTGGGACATGTATGCCAGTAGACTGAAACAATTGAAAGTATTGTAGGGCAGAAAGCACTGTTCAGCTTCTCAGTATGAGGAAAAAATGTCACAGTAAACATTCCAAAAGCAGCATTAAAACCCCAACCAAACAAAACCCAGTCCCAAGTGTTGCATCTTTGCTATTTTATCATCTTTGCTCCTGAGCTGGTTCTTTAGGCAAAAGAACAAATTTTTCCCAGATGTAATAATGGCTGCTGTGTTGGCCGTTTCCTCCCAGAAGAGTTCAACATTGGTAGCTATTATGTTCCTTTTGTTTATATTTAGCTTTATAGCCATAAGTGATCAAATGTAATGAAAGAAATCCCTAAACACCAGTAGAAGTTGGTCTCTAATGTTAATTGCTTTGTATTCCTCAAGTAATTTAAAGATGCAGCCCTAAGTGCTAAAGTAAAAATTCATTTTACATACCAACACTTTCAGCAGGCTAATGTTGGCGCTTGTAAAAAATAGCAACAGCAGTCCATGCAAAACTGTTAAAAATACCACATGGATATTAGAGCTTAAATGTGGAGCACAAGGGGACTGAAATAACAAAGGTCTGGCCTTGCTTCTGCCCTTCTGTGTGTAAATTGTAATCATTTTGACAAAAATAAGCATTCTGTGGCAGTGCATCTTCTATCAGCTGCTATTTCTCGTTCTCTACTCATGTTACTAATTCTGTAATGTGGTGTATTTTTCTGAAGCTTGTGTGCTTGCGCGGCTTTTGTGGTCATGATAGTTTGGTACATCCCTATTGACTTCAGGCTTTTTATATTACAAGTTTATCTAAGTTACACATTTCAGTACTTCCCTCAGCAGCTGCATACTAGAGATGTTCTTGTGAGCCAACAGCAGAGTTTTCTGAAGGTGCAGGTCATAGGATGAGGCAAACAGTGCAAGCTTGTCCTGGTTTAAGTCGTAAATCAAACTCCTTCCCTTCTTTCCCCCCCCCCCACTCCGATGAGGGGAAAATGGGGAGAAGAACCGGAAGAATGCAACTCCCACGGGTTGAGATAAGAACAGTTTAGTAACTAAGGTATAACATAAATCACCATTTCTACCACC